>JAJOZX010000613.1:0-277500 GCA_023014485.1 Bathynomus jamesi | reverse complement strand
ATATAAATAAATTGAAAAATAAAAATTGTAAGAGAAGCATACAAATTTATAAGGGAAACTACCAAAGTTTTAGCACTCTGCCCTTCTTGCCTAAATCCGTTCTGAACGAATTCAAAACAACGGGATCGAGTTGAAAAAGACCTTGGCTCATGTTAAAGTTATTTGTAAGTTGGATAATAGCAGACTCAAGAATATTTCTATTAACAATGTTGCTAGAGTGAAACAAAACTGAAGCATTATTCCAATCAATGCAGTGGGATAACTGACAAATGGACAAAAAGGGCACTGGACGACTGTCCCGTTCTAACGGAATATTGATGCTGTTTTAGACGCGTGTGCAAATCCTTTCCCGTCTGACCAATGTAAAAAGGAATCACATTGTTTACAACCAATTTTATAGATAATGCCTGAATTATTGGTAGGGCTATTTTTTACTATGATATTTTTCACAATATTGTTATGTGAAAATACTACATTAATATCCAAAAGTTTAAGTACATTAGCAATGCCTAAAAAGCCCGGGAAAAATGGAAGTACTAAAATATTCTTTGACAAAGTGTGAGTGTTATTATTCACACGATAGAAGGTTCGTTTTGCCTTGTTAAGACAAGATTCCATGAACGCAGGTGGGTAGCACAGATCACTTCCAATACCGTTGATTTTTTCCCAATTCGGCATCTTAGGATCGCCACTCCGGAATGACATCGATGCCGAATTGGAAAAAATCAACGGTATTGGAAGTGATCTGTGCTACCACCTGCGTTTATGGAATCTTGTCTTAAAGGCAAAACGAACCTTCTACCGTGTGAATAATAACACTCACACTTTGTCAAAGAATATTTCAGTACTTCCATTTTCCCGGGCTTTTTAGGCATTGCTAATGTACTTAAACTTTTGGATATTAATGTAGTATTTTCACATAACAATATTGTGAAAATATCATAGTAAAAATAGTCCTACCAATAATTCAGGCATTATCTATAAAATTGGTTGTAAACAATGTGATTCCTTTTACATTGGTCAGACGGGAAAGGATTTGCACATGCGTGTAAAACAGCATCAATATTCCGTTAGAATGGGACAGTCGTCCAGTGCCCTTTTTGTCCATTTGTCAGAGTTATCCCACTGTATTGATTGGAATAATGCTTCAGTTTTGTTTCACTCTAACAACATTGTTTATAGAAATATTCTTGAGTCTGCTATTATCCAACTTACAAATAACTTTAACATGAGCCAAGGTCTTTTTCAACTCGATCCTTGTTTTGAATTCGTTCAGAACAGATTTAGATAAGAAGGGCAGAGTGCTAAAATTTTGGTAGTTTTCCCTTATAAATTTGCATGCTTCTCTTGCAATTTTTATTTTTTCAATATATATATATATTTCATTCAGGCATTATCTATAAAATTGGTTGTAAACAATCCATTTGTTCTTGTGTTGAATTCGTTCAGAACGGATTTAGACAAGAAGGGCAGAGTGCTAAAACTTTGGCAGTTTTCCCTTATAAATTTGTATGCACTTACAATTTTTATTTTTCAATTTATTTTTATATTTTTTTTAATATTTTTTGTGACCTATATATCATTCAGGCATTATCTATAAAATTGGTTGTAAACAATCCATTTGATCTTGTGTTGAATTAGGGCAAAGTGCTAAAATTGGTAGTTTTCCTTACAAATTTGTATGCTCCTACCACAATTTTTATTTCTATATATATATATATATATATATATATATATATATATATATATATATATATATATAACGGGTGAACCAAAAGTAGGTGGACAGTAAATGATAACGTTTATTTTGAGAATACATATACAATTATATTTAATTTTTTTGTATACTATAATACAAAATAAAAAAAAAAATTAACTTATACCAATACAATACAAAAGCACTGAAAATTTTATCAACGCAGGTGCTCAAATTGCTGTCCATCACAATTTACACAGCTTTGAAGTCTACCTTTCACACTTCGACAAACATTTTTTGCACAAGTTTCTTTGTGCATTAATTTCTTGAAATGCATCTCTGATGTAATTTTTCAAATCACCAACACTTCGTGGTTTTCGACTATAAATTTTGTCCTTGAGTACTCCCCAAAAGAAAAAATCCATTGGGTAAAGTCAGGTGAACGTGCAGGCCATTCAATTTGACCTCTTCGGCCGATCCATTTCTCGGGAAATGTTTCATCAAGATACTCACGGACTGCTCTTGAATAATGTGGAGGGGCCCCATCTTGTTGGAAATAGAGGTCATGGAATTAGGCTGTTGTTGTAAGTGTGGAACAACTTCATTCATTAGAATTTCGAGATACTTATCACCTGTGACTGTTCATCATCAACAAAAATTGGTCCTAAAACACCAGAACTTGAATACCACCCCAAACAGTGACACCAGGCTGGTTTAGTTGCTGCTCTAATGTTAAATGCATGTTCTCATTATACCAGTAAACACAATTATGTCGGTTAACATGACCTGATAATTTGAAAGAAGCCTCATCGGTCCACACAATGTTATCTAAAATTATTGGATTTTCTTCAGTTTCGTTCAGCATGATCTCACTAAATTGCAGCCGCCTGTCTGGGTCATCCTCCAATAAGCCATGAATTAGCCGTGGACGATAAGCTTTCAACCCAATAGATTTCAGAATTCGTATAATATAATATAACACAAACACCATAGTTATAATGAACACCATAGTTATAATGAACACCATAGTTATAATATAATATAACACAAACCTATTTCAACCTACTGTCCACCTACTTTTGGTTCACCTGGTATATATGTATGTATATATATATATATATATTATATATAGTCTTGAACTTTTTATTTACTTCAGTGTTCCTCAGGATGTCATTAGACGAAAGCGCTTGAGCACCATTCTGTTTCCTTTCCTTCGTGGTTTTATCATCATAAATATTTTTCACGTATTACTTTCGTGAAATAATTTTCATATATATATATATATATATATATATATATATATATATATATATATAATGAAAATTTGACCACGTTTTCAAGATTACTTTGCAACCCACATGAAGGACTTCATTACTTTTTTACTTCCATTCATTGTTGACTGAGAATCACTTCCGGAATTGTTGTTTGAAGGTCGAAGTAAAAATTAAGAATGGAACTTTGAAATGAAAGAAAAGTTCCGTTGTATAAAGTGCTTTTGATTGAATTCTACAAACTATTGCCATTTGGAAGAGCATCTATTTTTGCGAGCCCTCGTACAGTTTCAGAAAATATTGCTAATGAGTAAAATGATTGGGATTTGTGTTGGAAATTTCATTACTGTCACAAAAAATTTAAAAAATAAAACTTTCTCGGAGACAAAAGTAAAATAATACCAATTAGTAATTTTATGTTTTTTTTTTTTTTACGAGCTTTATGTTTCTAGGCGGACCTTTTTTTTTTCCCCAAATATGTACGTACATACATACATACATACATACATACATAAAGAGGGTCGACAAAAGTAAATAGACCCTACGATGATTGTCCTAAAAAAAAAAAATGGCAAAGTTCATTAATGGAATGCAAGAACGTGTCGAGTTTACATACAGTAATTCGAAGGGAAAAGCAACACGATTCTAAATATATTGATTCAATAAATTTCTTATTATTTATTGACTCTTATTAGGAGATCAAAATCTATGGAAAAGAAAAAAAAACGAAGGTGTCTATTTACTTTTGTCAAACCTCTGTACATTAACAAATCCTATTTCTCGGTAAACTTGGGTGAGAAGACAGAAATAAAGTGGACGCGAAAGACAGAGAGTAGTAAAGAAGAGAAAAGGTAGAGACGAACGCGTACACACACACACACACACACATCCTTGGGTACCTGCGCCCAACCCCCGATATGTCTAAATTCCACACTTAAGCAGGCCTTCATACGTCATATGCTTCCAGGATTTTCTTCAGTTGTTGTACATATCTGAACTTAAAATCAATTGCCTAATTTTTGTATATTAAGCACCTTGTTCTTAAGAGTAAATTGTATCTGTCACTATCTGAAAGTGAGGTGACGACATATCGTTGACGTTAACATTTTAGTAACTAGTTTATTTTTAAGTTAGATTAGGTTAAGTTATTAAAGTTTTGACGATGTTAATCCGTCTCCGGGTCTATCGGAAAAGGATTGTGAACTAAAAAGAGAAATGAGAATTATACATTCATCTGAACTCTTGGTGAAATAACCAGTAGGGGTCTACATTATCAATTTCCTCCTGGCCCGCCAAAGTAATGTTTATTTTCAATTTGGCCCGCCAACGATAGAAGCTGCACGGGCCTCCTGTTATATAAAAGTAATGCGACGCGACACTCAGAGAGAGAGAGAGAGAGAGAGAGAGAGAGAGAGAGAGAGAGAGAGAGAGAGAGAGAGAGAGAGGTATAATAAAACCGATCTAATAAGGCGTCTACGTACGCAGTCGCTGAAGAAGGTTGATCGGAAGTGACTCTTCGCTAATCTAATGTGGTCGCGTTTCTCAAACTGCAGAAATGTCCGCGGACTTCTTCAGATTCGAAACCCCGATTTGTTCGACTTTTTAATGTCTTTCGTCTTTCGACTGCAAAAGTTAGTGAATTTTCTGTCACATCCACTTAACCTTTATTTCTACTTGCCCACTTAACTTGCCCACTTAACTTTTGAATCAGGCCTTCTCTCTTTCTCACACACACCACACACACACACACATATATGTATACAGGATGTAACAAAAGTTCGTTATTATAAAAAATTAATGTTTTCTCTTTTTGTTTCAGGTTTATAACTGATGAACAATATGATTGATTTCACCCCACAAAAATGAAAATACCATAAAATTTTTATTGCATGTAATTTCCTCTGGGGTTATTTAAAGTCGGTTGTTTACCAAACAAGACCACGAGCTATATTCAACAGTTAAAAAAACAACATGTAACAACAATGTAACAACATCAATAAGGACGTCCTATGTAATGTTCAATGTAGTCTTACGTGATCGAATTAAAAATGTGTCATCACCCGAATGGTATAAGGCAATTTCAACATTTATTGTCTTCATAAAGGAATATTTAAAAAATAATCTCCTATGGTAACGGGCTTTTGTTACACCATGTATATTTATATATGAAAAATATTGCCTTCGCCAGTGTTCGAACCCGCAACCTTTTGAATAGAAAGTGAGGGCGCTAGCCACTACGCTACGACAGGATAAAAGTTAACACAACCTGTCATTACCTCGAGTGTGGGAGGGTTAACACGTAAAATACCTCTGGACGCGAAAGAGTTATGCATTTCCTCGGGTGTTTAAATGCATGATAGGTTGTTAACTTTTATCCCGTCGTAGTGTAGTGGCGTAGAAACCCTGGTGGGGCGGTTTTTCATCATAAAAATCGTGCTGATTCATGCTATATATATATATATATATATATATATATATTGCGTATGCATATCAGATACACGTAATAATACGTGGCTACATAGAACTTTTCCTGATTTGATGCGTGTACGCCTAAAAGATTTGCGATAATACGCTCGTGGCCTATATAATATTTACACGACTGGTTATTTGGAAACGAAATGCAATGGGCATATTTCGCATTCAGTAATAAAGAAATGATTATCTCCCATCGAATGAAGGTGGTTTTTAATGCAAAATCGCGCGGAAAACTACTTTATACCAATTACTTTCTGACATCGTTCGTAATAAGTACAGTATATGAAAGAGGGTGACATGAAAAAAAAAAGCCCATTCCTGTATGTTTGGTAATTAAATTTCGGAGTTAATTTCCCCGAAATTGGGATGCGATACAAAGATTTATTGGTTACAATACATTGTACAACGATTTACGAGTGCCTTACTGTTAAAAATTAATGCTATAATCGGGTTGTTAATGATTTAGATGTTACCGTGCAATGACTGCAACATCTGTTGACAAGATTTGTGCTACTATTAACTATGCTATCAACACTAACCATTCTCTACATTGCTATGATAACTACTTTATTAACGTCTGATCTTGATAATGGCTACATTACTACTTATGTTAAAAGTTATTGTTCATGAGAAATGAAGTTTTCCTCACCTTTCGACCAGTAGTTAGCAAAATAGTTTGATTTTTTAACTCTTATTTTGACCGTCTTCCACGTCTTTATATCGAATTCACCCAATTTTAAGTGACATTTCACGTCAACCGTCGATCCGGAGGATGTCAGCTGGAACAGAGAGGGAGAGATTCGGTGTTAAGTGCCGTTGAGGTCATTCGACAAAGGGGACCTACAATCTTACGTGAAATCCGAACTACGAGTCACTGTACATCATCCGAATGCAGAGTTCTGAACTGAACTGAATAACATTTATTGATAAAATATGTAGTTTTTGTTTTAACGTAAATAATTGTGAAATTGGACTATTTATTTTATTTAATTTGGTCCTTAAGCTTTAGACTTTGCTGGTCTCCTAATTAAAAATAAAACGGTTATTATTAATAATACATAAATCATAAATAATAATTATTAATTAGAGTATGTATTAAACTTAAGTTATTATTATTATTATTATTAAAGATATAAAACAAATATAAAATCATTATTGAAGGTGTGAAACCAATACTATACAAAGAATCTGATTTAATTGTGAGAACTCCAACCCCAAGATCAGTCATTCATCCAACTGAAACCCATACATATATCCAATGTCGCTTATCTCCGCTGATCGTGTAAGCGATTAAGGAAAATTATTTATATAGTCATTAATTTAAAATTAGATTATTTGAAGGTTTCATGAGCATACGCCCAAAATCATTATTTTTTTTCCCTTAAGGAATATACAATAAAACGGAGTTTGTTACACGGAAAATTTATCCTTTGCAAAAAAATATGCTGAATTTTATTCCATTCTCTGGCTTTGTGAATGTCAATAATTTAGATAATGAAGGGAGCTATTTCAAAATGGAACCTAATTTTATTTGTTACTTACAAAATTTCATCATATAATATAAAATATTATTCGTTTTCTCCTTTAAACAAAAATAGATTAATAAAATTGTTTATTATTATTATTACTATTATTATTAAAAAATTATATAATGTTTCAGAACTCAAAGCCTATTCTTTCATCTTCGTTTGTATTTGAACAAAGTGACCTTGCAGTGATACACTATTGCATGATTTTGAGATTAATGAGGTTAACATTCGTAAATGCAGTTAAAACCTGTAACGCATAATTAAAAATTATAATTAATTTTTAAGAAAAACATCGTGCAAAGCTCTTTTGTACGCATTGTTTTGTGTTTTTTTCAGCCAAGCCTTTTAAAACTGTCTCGAGTCTGTATATCAGAAACGCCTATATGAGAAGGTTCATTGGTTCAGTCGATTCATTTTCGGGAAGGCATGATAACATAATACTCAAGTTGTTGTTGTTGTTGTTGTTGGTTAGCCGATCAGCCCAGCCTGATCGAGCAAGCCGGCGGCAAGCAGGTAACCAACCGATCGCCTTCAACGGAGCGGACCAGAGGTTCAGCGTACTAGTGATGTTGTGTTGTGTTCTATGTTGTGTTAGAGCGGTACAGTCTGTCATAATGTGTTCAATTGCTTGTGGCGTGTCCTGGCACAGGTGGCAGGTGTCGTCTGTGGAGTTGTCTAGTCTGTGTTTATATGTCTGTAAGTTGGAGTGATGTCCACATCGGAATCGTGCTACGTTAATTAATTAACTCCATCCAATCTGCTCAGGCCTGTCAATGGGTGGCGGCTTCGCACCTAGGACCGCATTCGGACCGAGTCGTGTCAGTGCTTTGTGGGTTAGGTGTGTGTGTGTATATGTTTTCTGCACTGTGTGATGTCTGTGGGGCGTGGCATGGAATGGAATATTTGGTTATAATGTCTCTCTGGCAGACATGGGGTCATTACAAGGTTTATCATTATCATTATCAGAATTTTTTCATTATCATTATCATTACAGCCTTTTTGTTTCATTATCATTACATTATCATTACAAGCCCTTCATTATTATTGTAATGATCATTACAATACTGAATATACTGAATAAGCGCTCCACCGGTGCATTGGAGGCAGGGATGCAAAGATGCTCGGCAGCAAGAACAGATACGTCAGGATACAGATGTGCATTGTCCCTCCACCATGTCAGGGGATTGCAGTCTTCATCAATGCAGGGCTGGTCAAGGTAGCTGTCCACCTGGCTGACAACAGGGTTCTGAGAAGCTGTAGAGGGAGCTGGAGCAGCCATAAAATTGAACAACTTGCACCGCTTTGGTGCTGGCTGGGACTGGGAGGAATCAGAAGCAGCATATATATATATATATTGAAATTACACTGCAATGAAAATGTAATGATGTGTAATGATTCATTACAGACCTTTCATTACCATTATCATTACCATTATTGCCTCGAAATTTCTTTCATTATCATTACATTATCATTACAAGAGATTCGTAATTAATTATAATTACCTTAATGGTGCGAGGTGTTGGTGCATGATTGTACATGTAGTGGCAAGAGTGTTGAGGGTTAGTTATTGCTGGTGGCATGAATTGTGTTCTCATGTCTAAATGTTCCCTAATTTTCAGTATTTTTGTTTCTGTGTGCGGGTGTTCTATTGGTGTTGTTTGAGTACATCCTATAATGATACGAAGTGCGTTGTTTTGTATTGTCTGTAAGGTGTTTATGTGTGTGTTTGAAATAATGGGTGCCCAGCAGGGGCTAGCATAGTCCATAACTGAGCGAATATATTGTTTGTATATGAGTAATGTTGTTTCCTGCTGGTGTCCGAAGTTTGTGCCTGTTAGTACCCTAAGCGTGTTATGTCTTAGAGATAGGCCTCCTTACGGGTTTAGGTATTCGATAGGCATCGATATTTCAAAATGTCGATGTCGCTCACCACATATTTTCAAGTTTTAAAGTGTCTCATAGTCGAAAAAAAGGTTGGGGATCACTGCACCCCTAGTTATCTGCCGGGTACAGTAAACACATCTTTATATTTAAATAAATTTAAAATATAAAAACGTGCATTGGTACAAATGTACAAAGTACATTGCACTAGCTGTAACAATGATTTGTACCATGAAATTATATGTGCACCTTTTACCGTTTTAGTGGATTTTATACAGTACTCACGCGATTATCCATGATTCAGTCAACCTTGAATCGAGTTAACCGTGATTTACTAATCGTGGCCATTGTGTACTTATCCGTGATAATGATACTGATTTAACCGTGATTTGGTGCAGTGTTTACATCCGCGACTCGCCTCCCGCCAGCCTACCACAACCCGCCGCAGTCAGTGTCTCTCCGCGCTACCAAGAACAATTAATATTAGCAGCAATATAAGCATGTCTAGGTGAGTACAAACTACTTAATGGTATATTACAATAATACTGTGTGTGGTGGTGCGCGAGGTGGGAAGCAGCAACGGCTGCACCACCCATCCACCCACCCACCAGCAGGCTATATTGAGTTAACCATGAAACTGGGTTATTGGTGATCATGGACCGCCCCTTCAGTCACAGATAACCAAGTACTGTATTTCAATTGAGACGAAACATCGAAATTAGGAATCAGTTTCTATACCGAAACCCGAGTCACTTATACCCACGGAACGCCAAAGACTGTTATGTTAGTTAGGTTCGCCTATTTAAAATAGTTTTATCTGACGCAGAACCGTGCAACATTGAGTTAGTAGGATAAAATTATGTCAAAGTCACTCGCATCACATCATGAAAAGTCGTGCGGATTCATTATTATTATTATATATGTTACAGGGAATCTGTGTAACTATGGATTTCATGAAATCCCTAAAATGTTCAGGGATTTCACGTAAGGTTAAGTTGTGATAGTTTCGTTAAACCTACAGGAAAATTATTGAATGCCCGGTTTGGTCAACTGTACGCATTTGACGATTGGTTAGGTTAAGTTGTGATATTTTCGTTAAAACTAACGAAAATATTACGACTTGCCCTTACATGAAATCCCTGAACATTTAAGGAATTTCATGAAATCCCTAGTTACACAGATTCCCTTTAACATGTATACTGTATATATAGGATGGCGCAAAAGTCAGGAGTCAAAGGGTCATTATTGCATAAATTATAAATTTTTTAACTAAAAAAGTAATTTTTATTTCAAAATAGTAGCGGCCATAGAACGGAAAAGATCCATTTTCTCTGGCTTCTTTGACTCCTGCCTTTTGCGCCACCCTGTGTATATATATTACTTCATTATTTATTTCTTGGAAATTTGAGCTTTATTATTACAGGTCTAATCGGAGTAAATTAACTGTATAAGAACGATATTTTCTTTCATGATTTTCTTGGTTGTAACAAGTAATTCGCTTTGAAGTCCGTAACGCAGTCCTTCCTGCACTTTTTGCATGAAAAAAAATGTTTAGAATACTCAGTAGGCGTTTAAAAGTTTTTGGGTACACACGTTTTTGGCACTACTTTTTCATTTTAAATTTTTCTCTTATCTTTTGAAAAGTAAGGATACACAACATCGTCACCTTTAACTCATATAGCGTTGTTGCTGTAGGTTCCGACAGCACAAACTTTGCATTTTCGGTAAAGCTTTAATTGTTTTAAATTCATTTGAAATAAATTTTTGAAACATCGCCTTTACTTTCTCCAATTATGGTAATGTCATATCACGTGTCAAAATGTCCACAGTGCATGCCCAGGTCATCCCGGTCACGTTTACCAATGCCGTTATATAGAATTTAGAAGCATTGTAAAGCAGTAGAAATGAATAGAAGTAACGAAATTATAGAATTAATATAATCAATTCACGACAGTGTTGTATCAAATATCTTCAAGACCGGTTCAGTGGAAGAGACAAAACAGGCTGCAGGCCCTCCCTGGGTACCTACAAACTCTACCATAAGCCATTTTGAACGCGTACATTTGGAAGCAAGGCTACGTCGCGTCGTGACCAATTTAGTAACACCGCTTGCCGTTGATCAGCAAAGTTAAGCGACACTGAGTCTGGGTTGTAGTTGGATGGTGAACTGTCCTCTATGTCTAGATTATGTGGTTCGAATCCCATTAAAACTGTAGGCCCTCCTCTGTCATATAACCTAAGGTGTCGCGAAGGAGGTTAAACAACCCTATTGAAACAACATATAATCATTCCATGACACAAAACCTCAACGTATCATGGTCTCCCGACGGGAATTCCCGTGTCTCGTATCAATATTTACTAGTAACAAACAATGAGTTTCACGACGGCACTTTCTTAACTGGTTGTACAAACATTACAAAAAGTTTGGTCCAACGTTATTTTTAAAATGCAACCTGTCAAACATAATCGGTCATTATGCAAAAAAAAATCAGTAAGGGTAGGTTTCTCGCATAATACAACTATAGGTTAATATTCCTCATAACACATCACCTAAACCTTAGAAAAACAACAATATATTCAGAATCTCTGTAAAAAATAATGAAAGAAAATGTTTCATATGCTGTGCAAATGAATATTAATAAGATAAAAAGAATTATTTAATATGTTATCTAATCAAAATGGCAGCTGAAAGTATTGGCAGCAAATAATTGTTTCTTTGTTTCTGTGCTTCTGTGATCATGTTAGGTTAGGTTACAATAAAGAAAATGAAATTTCATACAAGAAAATATTTATCTGATGTGTTTTGAGACGTTTTAACAGAATCTGCTATCCGTTTTTTGTGAAATTGAGCCGCTTTCGAGATATACATTAAGTTCATAAAAAAACGGATAGAAGAGTCTGTTAAAACACGCTACAATACTTCAAAAAATTATTATCTGGTATGTAATTTCGGGTGATGTGTTCTGCGGAATATTTACCCAACTATATCACGCGAACTTGTAGCCATTTTTTGAAGATCTAATGGAACTTGTGCAGTGTTGTTGATCAAATAACAACAACAACAACATTATTATTTGGATACAAATGCCTTAGCAATCATTGCACTGTGCACTACGTTATGGCCAGTGTCGTAACACCTTTCCCGTCGAAGTTAAGCGATATTGGGTCTGGGGAGTAGTTGGATGGGAGACCGTTCTCCGTGTCCAGATTATGTAGCGACCCGTGGTTCGGATCCCACGTAAAGCTGTAGTAGATCCCCTCCATCATATGACCTTAGATATTGCGAAAGAGGTTAAACAACCCTATCATTACATCATTTTTTTACAAAAATAAAAGTGGTTATAAGTTAATCATATTATACCATAGAATCTTTGGTGCTGGTTAAGTGTACGGTCTACCTACGATTGGTTAGGTTTAATCATGATATTTTCGTTAAAACTAACGAAAATATCATGACTAAACCTAACCAATCGTCAAGGGCGATTGACAATGGGATGTAAACAAACAATTAGTAAACAAGATAAGAAGCTATAATTAAAAGGTAGACCGCCGAATCGTAGGTAGACCGCACACTTAACCAGCACCGAATCTTTAATATATCCTGCGAGTAACTTTAACTACACACACACACACACACACACAGGTACTGATTACGGTTTTGACAGGTTACATTTTACAAATATAGCGTTTGACCAAACACTTTCCAACGATGCTACATGTCCTATATAACCCTTCGCGAGGTTGAGGAAAAAACAACATAAAGCTACTCGGTATTCATTATCTCTTTTTTTCTAATCCTTCCAGTTGTTAACAGCGTGTAACACGATACGATATTTATGGTATATTATAAGGAAGCTCATTTAGAAAAATGTCTCTAAACTACGGACCTTCTCGGTTTCATTCACTGCTAATTAAAAAAATATATATATTTTTTTTTTAGGTAATTTTATGCACAGAATTCAAATTTGGCCTTTCCTAAATGTGGAAATTAACCAAAACTAAGATATATATAAACCTAAACCTAACTATAAAAGAAAGTAAATTATACCCACCTATAGCCTAAATGAACGCAATATTTTTCATAAAAATCATACGATATCTTGTTTCGAAAGTAAACAATATCCCTTTTCATAAGCTGCGAAGTTAGGGCTCACTTACGTTAATCAGTTAAGATATCGGTCGACTTACAGTAAAGATGGCTGAAAAATTTAATTTAATAAAGTTGCGTAATAGATTGCAGACAGAAGAAGATGCAGTACATTTTTTATAGGAGTGGAACATGATACTAAAAGAAAAGGAATGTCGTAGAAAACATAAAATGGTGATCAAAATTGTACATAATAATTGCGTGTGGAAGTGCCAAAAAAGTGGATGTAATAAAATAGTTTCGGTGCGCAATGGAACATGGTTGAAAGATACCCATATTCCAATATCTAAGATTATTATGTTTATTTATTGCTGGGCAAAGGAATACACGGACCTTTTCCAGTTTGTGTACCGTTTTTCATATAATTTATTTTTGAGAATATTTTTGTTAAAACTAACGAAAATATCACGACTTAACCTAACCAATTATCGTTGATCTATTAGTAAATAGTAAATACTGTACTATTCCAGAAACAAACAATGTTATAATTAATAATAGATCAACTGTACGCCCTTGATAATTGGTTAGGTTAAGTCGTGATATTTTCGTTAGTTTTAACAAAAATATTCTCAAAAATAAATTATATGAAAAACGGTACACAAACTGGAAAAGGTCCGAATACACGAACATAAACTTTTTTGATTATGAACTCGGAATTAAAACCAACGTAGTAATAGATCATAACAATTGTTTAAGAGAGGTGAGTTGTACTATCCTAGCCTAACCTAACCTAACGATATTAAACATTTCAAACTTTTCTTTAAATGCTAGACTAACTGCATACGTGTAGCCTACTTTCTATTTTAGTTGGGCTAGGGCTGATATATCTTAGTTTTGATTAATTTCCGCATTTAAGAAAGGCCAAAATTGAATTCTGCGCATAAAATTACCTAAAAAAAAAATATATATATATATTTTTTATTAAAAATCAGCAGTGAATGAAACCGAGAAGACCCAAAAATGCTAATTAACACACACACACACATTTTTTAATAAATAATTTGCGTTTGTTTTGTGTGAAAATAGAGCAAAATTGAAAAACACTAAAATTTATTAATTAGTAATTTTTGCTTTTGACCACGTACCACAAGAGCAAATGAAGAAATTTACTGAAATTATTTTAGTCCCTCCACAAATTTGGAGTTGACGAAAATGTGCTAAATGATATAAGGGGAGGAAGCAATGGAGATGTTATTCAATATCGAAATTATTTCGGAAAGCTTGCAAAACAGTCACTGAATTTTTTTAATAAGTAACTCAACAAATGATAAATAAAGCTGTTATATATATATATATATATATATATATATATATATATATATATATATATATATATATACACTTTTTGGTGCTACTGTAGTATGCGGTCTACCTACGATTCGGCGGTCTACCTTTTAATTATAGCTTCTTATCTTCTTATTATTTTATTATTAGGTTAATTGTACGCCCTTGACGATTGGTTAGGTTAAGTCGTGATATTTTCGTTAAAACTAACGAAAATATCACGACTTAAC
The DNA here is from genome assembly GCA_023014485.1 of Bathynomus jamesi. NCBI lineage: Eukaryota > Metazoa > Arthropoda > Malacostraca > Isopoda > Cirolanidae > Bathynomus > Bathynomus jamesi. Next base: position 262,987 of record JAJOZX010000613.1, on the reverse strand, counting down.
CTAACCAATCATCAAGGGCGTAATGTAGTATGCGGTCTACCGTTAAGTATGCGGTAGTAGTATGTTTAACTTCTTTAATAATTCCTTAATTGTGTAAATTAAATTATAATTCCTTTCAATTCATTTTCAATTCCTTTTAAATATTTTGAACGGTAGACCGCATACTACAGTAGAAACTTAACGGTAGACCGCATACTACAGTAGAAACTTAACGGTAGACCGCATACTACAGTAGAAACTTAACGATAGACCGCATACTACAGTAGAAACTTAACGGTAGACCGCATACTACAGTAGAAACTTAACGGTAGACCGCATACTACAGTAGAAACTTAACGGTAGACCGCATACTACAGTAGCACCCACTTTTTTATCAAGGTGAGAGCTCAAATTGTTTTGTTAACAAAAAAACACAACCTAACCTAATGAAATTAAACCTTAACGTAACCGAACGCACGAGAGACTCGCTACCATTTGATATCCTCAATAGCCTTTATTATTCCTCTAAAATTTTTAACTTAATTTATGAATATATTAATGAGGAAAATTACACCGAACGACCCTTTATAATACACACACACACACACACACACACACTCTGCTTTTCTTTTTTTTTTAATAATATAGACGTGCCAAAAGTGCGTAGTTTATAAAAATAGGCATATTTATATCTGTATTTACCGAGATTTTCAAGTTCCAATTTGGTATGAGAATGTTGTATACGGAGCGTGCATCCATGCATGCGCTTACACACACACACACACACACACAGAGTATATATATATATATATATATATATATATATATATATATATATACAGGTCATCCCATAAGTAATGTCGTTTTTTACGATAGATTAAGTTTAAACTAGTCCTACTCGGTTTAAGCATAAATTTTCCGAAGGTTATATCTAAGAGGAGATCTATCGTGTTTCGCTACATACTTTACAGACCTTGACCAGTGAAGACGGGTGTTTTGCTTTATGTGAACCCCTCATAAACATGGCGGTATCAGAAGAGCATATCAGGCACATAGTGCTTTACGAGTTCAAAAAGGGGAATAGTGCTACTGAAGCAACGCGAAACATTCAGAACGTTTATGGCAACGATATTCTGCGTGTGAGGAAATGTTTGACAGATGCAGCACGCTCTGGACGCCCTGCTGAGTTTGATGATGACCTGCTGTTAGCCGCACTTGAAGAAGACTGTTCAACAACTGTCGAAGAATTGGCCCAGAAACTCAATTCATCCCCGTCCACCATCCATCGACATTTGCAACAACTCGGGAAAGTGCCTAAGTTAGGAAAATGGGTGCCACATGAATTGTCGGTCGACAATCTGAGGGTGCGGGTAAACATTAGCGCAGCTCTTCATTCCCGTGAACTCCAAGATCCGTTTTTGCACCGTTTAGTGACTGGTGATGAAAAGTGGATACTGTACCAGAATGTTAAGCGCCGTCGACAGTGGGTTTGTGCCGGAGAACCAGCGACACCACAGCCAAAACCAAATCTTCACCCTCGGAAGGTGTTGCTTAGTGTTTGGTGGGATAAAGGTGGTGTAATACACTTTGAAACCTTACCACACAACCAAACAATCACCGCTCAAGTCTACTGTCAACAACTGGATCGATTGAACACTGCACTAAAAGAAAAGAGACCTTCTTTGGTTAATCGGAAAGGAATCGTGTTCCACCACGACAACGCACGTCCTCATACCGCTCGGATCACTTCTGCAAAAATTGAGGAGCTTGGGTGGGAAAAACTTCCACATTCTCCATATTCTCCAGACCTTGCGCCTTCAGATTATCATCTCTTCAGGAGTCTGCAAAACTATCTTGACGAGAAACAGTATACTTCTTTAGATGACCTGCACACCAGTCTTTGTACGTTTTTTGCCTCAAAACCGCCTGAATTTTATAAACATGGCATTGAAAAGCTTGTAGGACGTTGGCAGAGTGTCATTGATTCCGATGGAAAATATATACTAGATTAAAAAGTTTCAGTTGAGTTTTTGTGTCCTTCAAATTCCGATCTAAAAAACGACATTACTTATGGGATGACCTGATATATATTAAAAGATCGCCTTTTCTTAATATAGGAAAATATAAATTACTTGTAATAGTTCACTTGATTTAATTGTGTATTAATTGTGTCCTGGATGGTGATAGGAATGGAAGGGGAGGATGTAGGGGGTGGTAGGGTTGTTTAACCTTGAACGCGGAGGAAGGTCCCCTATCCAACTACAACCCAAACCCAAAGTCGCTTAACTTCGCTGATCGATGAGAATCTGTGTTGCGACATGACCACGACGTAGGCCATAGGGGTACGGGGTAAGGGTATGAATATGGGAACGTGAGAACGGGGAGGGGGATGAAAATCAGTGGCAAATCTGGTGTGTATTCGCCATTTCTTTGGCTCTTCATCTTTATCATTTCTTCCCCTAGATTTTGAAGCGCTTTTCCGTACAACCCCACCCCACCCCTACCCCTCCTACCCCGCGTTGATGGCGTTATAACTGTCGATTTCAATGACCTCCTCCGTGCATGGATGAGGGATTTTGGCGGCAAATCAACCGAACAACAAAGCTTTTTCCTCTTCTCTTTTTATTTTCGTCAAAGCATCAGATGTATAAAATGCTAATGTATAAATTTCTTTTTTCGAAGTAGTTTCAAATTTAAAAAACAAAAAATAAAAATAAAAAATAATTTTCAAATAATAAAGAAAGTTTTTTAACTTTTTAAAAACATTTCTATTAACTTTTATCGATTTTATCATTTGATTTTTTTTTTGTATTTTTCTTTAATTTATTTACGACTTTTTAAAAAAAATTTCTTTAATTTATTTACGATTTTTTTTAAATTTAGTTATTATTATTGTTATTATTATTATTATTTTCTCTTTTCAGTTTATATAATGTAAATAAAGAGATATAATCAGTATTGTGAGGTGTTTGATCTCCTTCGTAATGACGACAGTTATGTGACGGAGGGGATCTACAGCTTTACGTGGGATCTGAACCGCTACCCTACCAAGGAACCCGAATCGCTGAAATCTGAAGTCCTAGCCGAGATTCGAACTCGAGATTTTCAGATTAACAACCCAACGCTTTTACCACTAGGCTAGGCAATTATTGGCCTATACACAGAGTAGGAGAGACGTATTTAAGGATTTTATGCATACAACTATTTAGTTAACGACATTATACAGATAAGTGTTCAAATGATGAAACAAATCAAATCACAGGCAGCTGCAGAGTAATGTGGCGGCGCTTCATCATGTTCATAAAGCCAATTCCTGCCAACGCCATTAGTAAACTGTGGCTAAACTTTCTCTCTCAATACCTGGCAATAGCGTTTCCATCCATCGTATCTCTCGATAGGTCAAAGGAAATGAATCCTCAGTGATCAATGCTTGCCCAAACTGTTAGTGTAGCCGTTTTAATGGGTTTACCCAATCGTATTTTGGGATTATTTTTCACCCAGTAGTGAACGTTGTGTTTGTTTCCTTTACTCGTTAAACCGAAGACACATTCATCTGAAAAGTTCATTTTTCGAAGGAAATCTGGATCACTGTTTAACTTTTGGTTCAGTGTTTCAGTAAACTGCAGCCGTCTATCAGAATCATCGTCGTATATGACGTGAAAGTAAATGGGTTTGTAATCGTGGTACCCCTGAGATTTCAATATTTTTGCTACTGAAAATCTGGAAATACCCAATTCCTCCGCGACTCTTCTCGTTGAAGTTGTTGGATCGACTTGAAAACTGGCGAGGACATTTTGTTTGTTGTCTCCTGTCGCCATTGCTGGCCTTCCGCTTCTTGAACGATCTTTTACCAACTCCCTGTTTCTAAAAGTTTGAGCTTCCAGCATCGAAGAGTGAATTGAATTGAATATTGAACTGAATAACTTTTATTAATAATAAATAAATACATTGGTTTTACAATGACAAAGAATGGTGAAGCTGGACTATTTATTTTACTTAATTTAGCCCTTAAGCTTTAGGCTTTACTGGGTTGCATTTGATGGTGGTTTATTATATTTTTCTTGAAATAAACGCAAACTTTCTTCACATTTATTACAAGAAATAGCTCACGATACAAGATACACTTTTTCTTCATTGCTGTATTCCAATCCTTACTGACATGGCGCTGACTGGAGCTAGGGCCTTGGACCTTCCTGTTCTAGCCTAGGGTCATTCCTGGCCTCGCATAGGAATCCTTTTCAGTAGCAGTGATATCATTGGAATTTATTTATTATTTATTAACAAATTATTTGTATAAATAAAATCCTTAAAGAATTTTCGGTGCTGGTCTAATGTGCGGTCTACCGGCGTTTTGAACGGTCTAATGTGCGGTCTACCGGCGTTCGAACAGTCTAAGGTGCGGTCTACCTCAAAAATGAAAACTATCATATAAAATTTATTTATTTGAAAACAATCACATCATAACATTTGTTTATTTATTAGAATAAAGGCCACGCTCGCGCACATATTGATTAGGTCCCGAGGTTGTGCACCTGGGTGTTGAATGCCCGGTTAGGTCAACTGTACGCCCTTGACGATTGGTTAGGTTAAGTTAGGTTAGGTTAAGTTAACCTAAAACCAACCTGGAATTAAATTTTTTTTCCGCCTTTTTGATTTCTTCTTTTTCTGGCTTCCGGGTCTGTGAACTAATTATCTTAGGTAGACCGCACAAAAATTAGAGGTAGATTCACTTTGCTAGGTAGACCGCACATTAGACCAGCACCGAATTTTCTCCCACCCTGTATGTATAGGGTGTTATTAAGTTATCTTTACAAATTCAATTCAATTTCAATTGAATTTGTAAACAGAATTTATAGACACCCTGTATAATACTTTTATTACAGGGTGGTATTCAGTTCTTTACTGGAAAAGAAACAAACAACAGGAATTCCGATTACTAAAAGAGGAAAAAAAAAAAAATGCCTGATAGTCAATGCCGAGATAGCAAACTTTTGATCTAATTCAATCGTTACCATCCGGAGGGCCAAAAACTGGCACAGCGCTCAGGCCAACTAATGAACCCCATTGCTCTAATTCCTGGTTTATTATTTACTAGCACCATCGGGATTCGAACCCCAACTTCATTGTTTTTATTTCGCTTAAAGAGCTACGAGAGATGGCCGACCTAACCTAACCTAACCTAAGTCCGGAATTCTTTCACTTTATTACCTCTTCATTCTCGCTTATAAGCGACCAAACCGCTTTAAACCTTGTAATTCAGTCTATAAGTACCAACTCAATGAAATTCCCCACTCAAAATGCGGCTAAAATCCAAAGTGGTTAAATATCGCGGTTTAAATTTTTGTGGTTAAAATGCGGTCATAATTTAAGAGTCTATAGAAGATGTCTCGTTAACTAGATCATAATACTTTTCTCCGATATTTTAGCATACAGAATTTGAGCATGCTTTTTTGTGTATCTGTACGTGTGTATTCTGTGTGCTAGTTGTGTGCGTGTATATATGCGGGTGCAAATTTGAAAATATGTTAATATCTAAGAGAGAGAGAGAGAGAGAGAGAGAGAGAGAGAGAATGTACAATATTTATGCGTTCATTTCAGTAATGCAAAACTGGTCATATTTCTGGCGAGTTGAAAGAGCGTGTTGAGAATCGGTGAGAGTTCCGTTCGCCCTTCTTAATTCGTGAGATGTAAAGCAGAGACCAAAACTAAGTTTTTACACCAAATTTAACATCATTTTCATTCAATAGCTGAGAGGAAAATGGAACTGGGGGCAGATTAGAGAATCTGCAAGTTTCATTTGCAGGATTACGTGCAAATTATACTGTAGAAAAAATGGCACTCAATCACTCTATCCGACTATTTTTTAATAATCTTCGAATCGTACAAACTTTTAGTATTTCTGTAAATGAAATAATTAAACGTGAAATAAAGATAAATAGCTATAGGTATAAGCAACGATAATATAATATATATTATCATTGGGTATGGATATATCTGTATCTCTATAATAAGCATAATTTACCTCTCTGGCGGTTGCTGTCAACTCCAATCCCTCATGCTGGGACATGCCACTTTCCCTGTAAGGTGTCACAAATTCTGGTCGCGCCTGTAACACACACAAAAAAACCCGTTTAATTTTAATGTATTTAAATCTGGAGTAAATTTATTAAAGAATTGGGAAATGCCCTTTTCTTGACCCTGAAAAAGGGCATTTCGTTTCTGTACAATCGTCAGTTTTGAATTTCTCTCCTGATGGGTTTTATTTCTCTTTATTTCCAAATGAGATTGCGTGTATTAATGGATTTATCTTACGAATGCAGTACAAACAGTATATCAACCTTAATGACCTTGCATTAAAGGTTAAGTTAATATAATTCGATTGTGCGCGATAAGCCGCAAAACCAGCGACTTACGCGTACAATCTGACAGCTATAGTAAGGATCTTCTACTTTCGCTTAAATTCCCATTTCATTTTATGGCTAGGAATGACAAAAACTGAAGTGGGAATCTCAAATGAGATTATTCTCAGATCACTATGTTCCCATTCCCAATTCTAGAATTCCACCTTTTAGCTATGTTTTAGTGAATATCTTCTCTCCTTCGGGTCCACAGTTGCGTCATAACTCTTTTACTAAGTTTTCCCACATCAAAAAAACGTTTTACCCACATGTGGAATCCTTGATTCGAAAATTCTCATTTCTGGAGTAGGAATGAGAATGGGAATGGCGTAAAATGAAGAGTAATTCGTCAAGTGAACACAAGATGAAAAAGTTCCTTTACTATGGTCTTGAAATTTACTGTTGATACATTGCCACTTGTAAAGTCTAGTCCACAGTCTTAATGAATCGGATTTAATATGATTTATACCGAGTGTATTGACTCATTAGTGAATTAAGAAGGAATTTGGTTATCTTTCAAGAATCTTTTCCAGTTCACCAGTGAATCAATACACTTAGTAAGTAAGTTTATTTTAACCAACATTTAGTTTAATTTATACTCTTATAGGCCGCAAAGCTAAGTAACAAAGAGCAAAATTCAAAGACGGAGCAAATACACGATCCTTACAACAATTTTATGATACGTTTTATATACTTGCTACGGTTGATTATTTAGTAATGTTTGTACAGTGATATTCGTTATAATTTAAAGAAAATGTTATTCTGAATTTCTGTTTGAACGCTCAGGCCCAATTTGAAAGGAAAATATCATAATTCACCAACATTGACGAAAGTAAAAAATCTCAGTATGCAATTTTACGAGAAGATGCCAAGATGATCACAATTTTTCAGGGAGTCTTATGACGCCTGGGATGTGAATGGTTAAAGTATTGATCCCTTCGTGTGTAAGGTCATGTCACGCAGAAAGGGTGAATTGTAAGACATTAAATGAAATTCGAATACATGTATATAAAAAGGTGGAGATTGGGATGTGGCACTATAAGGGACGAGTGCCAATTAATACAATAACAGCAAATTCTGAGGGAATGCAACTCATTCAAGAAATATTAAATATGGAACCAGCATATATTGCATAACACTTTCACATACACATTCAAAGTCTATCACACACACACACACACACACACACAAAAGAGGCTAATATAGGACAATATATATACTGTACTTATATCTTCATTCCCAGATCCAATATATTTACAGATACGCTATACCTGTACGAAGCAGATGTAAAAAATTAGTATCATATCCCTTTCAGACACACTGCTACGAGATAAATGTTTTTGAAAAACCGATATCTGAATTTTGTTTAATTTTCTTTAGTTTAGTACACCGTGAAAACATTACAAGAACAAAATTAAATTTCATAATGTCGACATTCGACCTTATGCGAGTATATGGATTTCAGATTTCAAACTAACTTCAGATTTTCAATGAAAATGACTGACCTAACCTAACCTAGCGTACTAACCAGGCATAATGTAACGTAGCCTAACTCAACTGAACCTAACCTGACCTAATTTAAACTAAGTTTTTAGCATCGACATTGTGCAGATCGACTTTGTTTCGCTGCCTGCCATAAAATAGTTTTACTTTTTTTTTGCTTTTGCTGGAAATTTTGTTAATAAAAACTGTATTTCTTCGCTTTTAAGGAAAAACTGCATGCCCACTCAGCATGAAGTTAAATCTAAGAAATTAGCACTGTGGCGTTAGTTGTGGGCGTGGGCTTAATGAAAATGCGCGTACGAATAATTAGTCGGAGCTTCGTTTCCTTCTCTAACTTTTAGGTTTTATTTAAGCCTGATCGAAGAAGGGTATTTCCCTTCGAAAATCTTTGTTGTCTATGATTTTAGTTTAATTTTAGATTTTAAGATTAACGTTTATCCTTCTTTTACTTCATTTTATTTTGGTAAATTTCTTCTTACACATTTTAAGCGATTATAGTACTTTAAAAAAAAAAAATATATATATATATATATTCGCTATACCTAGCTTTAATACATACAAAATATTTCACCATATATGTATTATACAGAAGAATATTTAGGAATCTACTAAAATTAAATATGAATGGGAACTGCTTCTGAATCCAGTGTCAGCCAATCCCGCAAGTTCCATACATTCAGGTGAATATATGTATCTCAGTCTCAAAGGAGCTATTGTACACACATGATTCCATACACCGCATATATTTTTGCATACATTACATACAATCGTATTCAACTGCACACAGTAGTATATATATATATATATATATTATATATATATATATATGGTTTGCACGCTTTGGTATATAAGCATTGACTCTCATAATTATCGATCCTTCACAAGAGGAGTTATTGATGTAATTATATTAAAGAATAATAAATAACAGTGACATAATAACTGACAAGTGGAGTAATTGTTCGATGTATATCTACAGTACATATATAATGGTGTGCATAAATATTTCCTTTTTTAGGCCTACAATTTTAATACAAGTGGCATTGGAAAGAGATGGCTTTACGATAGTTTTTCCAACTTAGGACAAAAGCGTCTTGTGCTTCAGGGAGCATTTGTCACTGGGGCTTGACACAGTGGTCGACCTCTTAAAAGCGTTCCCACGATACCGTAAGAAGACTTCAAAATTTAAAATTCAAAAATCTTTTATTCAGAAAAGAATTCAAGTGACAGAGTTTTGCAATTTTTAGATATTTGATATGACATGAATATATTCACAGTAATCTCATCTGAATTTGTCGTTGGAAGCATGGAGGCTTTTTAGGCACAATTAATGGTATTTAGTTGTTGTTTAGCCGATCAGCCCACCCTGATCGAGCAAGCCGGCGGCACGCAATAAGTAACGATCGCCCTCTCCGGAATGGACCAGAGGTTCAGCGCACTAGTGATGTTGTGTTGTGTTCGTTGTTGTGCTAGAGCGGTACAGTCTGTCATAATGTGTTCAATTGTTTGTGGTGTGTCCTGGCACAGGTGTCGTCTGTGGAGTTGTCTAGTCTGTGTTTATATGTCCGTAAGTTGGGGTGATGTCCACATCGGAATCGTGCTAAGTTAACTTGATCAATTGTTTGTGGTGTGTCCTGGCACAGGTGGCAGATGTCGTCTGTGGAGTTGTCTAGTCTGTGTTTATGTGTCCGTAAGTTGGGGTGATGTCCACATCGGAATCGTGCTAAGTTAACTCGATCCGATCTGCTCAGGCTGATCTCTGACCTGTTAATGGGTGGCGGCTTCGCACCTAGGACCACATTCGGACCGAGTCGTGTCAGTGCTTTGTGGGTTAGGTGCGTGTGTATGTGTTTTCTGTACTGTGTGATGTCTGTGGGGTGTGGTATGGAGTATTTGGTTATAATGTCCCTCTGGTGTTACCTTAATGGTGCGAGGCGTCGGTGCATGATTGTACATGTAGTGGCAAGGGTGTTGTGGGTTAGTTGTCGCTGCTGCCATGAATTGTGTTCCCCTCATGTCTAAATGTTCCCTAACTTTCAGTATTTTTGTTTCTGTGTGCAGGTGTTCTATTGGTGTTGTTTGAGTGCATCCTGTAATGATACGAGGTGCGTTGTTTTGTTTGTCTGTAAGGTGTTTATGCGTGTGTTTGAGAAAATGGGTGCCCACTGCCCAGCATGGGCTAGCATAGTCCATAACTTAGCGAATATATTGTTTGTATATGAGTGATGTTGTTTCCTGCTGGTGTCGAAAGTTTGTGCCTGTTAGTACCCTAAACGTGTTAAGTCTTGCCGTACATTTGTTTTTAATGTCCTGAATGTGATTTGCAAAAGATAATGATGTTATATGTGACCCCAAGTATTTTGGTCCTGTGAGTGTGTGGTATGTTGGTGTTGTTTAGTGTAAGCTGTGGAGTTATCTGGTGTTCTTTTGTATTGCTTGTAAGCAAGGTGATGGTTGATTTTGTGGGCGCTACTTTGAGTCTATTGTGTGCGAGCCAGTCTTGTATACTGTTTATGAATGTTTGCAGGTTATTGAGTTTATTTATTACGTGAAAAAAGTGAAACTGGCAAGTAATAGTAATAATAATAATAATAATAATGAATACAAAATGTTACATAATTTTAAATTAAATGGTTTATTATATATGTAGGATATGACGATATCCCTTAAGGTATTCTCAGTATGTCGCTTCCTCGCACCAACAAGGAAGTTTATACCGTTTAATTAATCTGACTGACGTCCACGGCAAAGCTGGGCACTTGCGGTATTTTTTGCGGTACTGCGGTACTGCGGTACTACCGCACTACCAAACCGGTACCGCATAACGCAGTACCGCAAAGGATCGCTGAAAGTACAGCAGTACCGCTACCGCATTCAAATTTCCCGCGGTACTTTCCGCGGTACCGACAAACACGACTTTTCAAAAAATTAACACTTTTTTTTAAGTAAACCTTATTACAGGAGTACAGTAAGACGAATGCTGCGTGTGTTGCATCAGCCTAACTCTAGACACGTTAAGTTTTCGTTCAGAACATGTTACGTTGCCATCCTATCACAACGCCTCAGTGCAGTGCTTGCTTTTGAGCCGGTTGCACGTGTGTTACATTTCTGTGACAAAGATCGATTTTTAGCCATTATGGCAGAAAGTTCAGGTGCGAAATCGCCGATATGCAATTTCTGAAAATATGTGCTATTACTTGTGTTGTTCTTGTGTGCAGTACCGCAGTACCGCAGAACCGCGGAACGCACCAGGGGGACCTGAAAAAGTACCGCAGTACCGCGTAACGCACTGGGCATGCTGAGGTACCGCAGTACCGCGTAACGCACCCCCAAATTTTGGTACCGCGCCCACCACTGGTCCACGGTTCTTCTTTTCGTACTTACTTAATCTGACTGCGAGTTACGATAAAACAATTTATACCTTCGCTCAATGGCGTACCCTCCCTCAGTCCGTTGAGGGAGTGGAATACTTCTCTCGTTGAAGGATATAAAATGACGAGTTTTCCTTTGTTCAGTCCTTTATTTCCACAAGGGGGAAAATCACTTTAAACTATTAATGAATTTCTTTTACAATGCATATTCATTAAAAAAATCAAATCCTTTTCACTACACTTGTTTAGAGAGTTATTAACGAACAAATGCTTACATCAAAAAGCTAAGAGGCCCAGCCGAACCGGCCGGCCCAAAGGCAAACACTGACTCCCTGCCCAAAGGGCCGAGGCACGACGACTGACTCTCTTAAGGCGTGTTCCCTTACTCAAAGTGTTTCTCTTTGTCCTGGAGAAACACCCATGGTGCCACATGTTACAAAAGATTATTAAACTTGCAAAATCCTACTCTAATAATGATATTAACAAAAGAATTTGTATAATTGGATATTAGCAAAAGAATTTATATAATTGTAGTTTTACCACTTAACTCTTTTATGTGATTTATAATAATCGAAAAGAACATTTAGAATTTAGGAATCTCTGTTTAAGATTATAGACGTGACAACACTGTTTTCGTTAGGGTTGAGAAAGAAAGGATGCCAAGCTTTCCACTGGCATTGAGACACTTTATACAAATATTAAAAATTTAACGGAATCATATTTTAATTTATATGAACAGAATAATATCTTTTAAAGGATTAATATTTTAATTTATACAAACAGAATATCTTTAAATTTTAACATAAATTTATTTTCTTGTGGAAACACTTTTTCACATATATTCGGTAGAAAATAAATGATGCTTAACAAAAATATATCGAAAAGAATAAATTATGAAATTAAAAGTGCTTAATGAAATTAGCAAATTTAAAAATAGCTGATTATAAAATGGGAACTTCATTACCCATTACCTCATTATTTTATTACTCCAGCATAACTCGTGTGTTAAGTAAACCTATCATTACATAACCTATCATTATGTATCATTACTCTTATATATTACTACTATAATTCACCGAAAATGTGTCTGTCCGTATGTCTGTTTGTCCGTCTGTCCGCAGAAAAAACTATTACGTTTCTGAACCGATTTCGACCAAACTTCGTATGGTGGATGGGGGTGATGAGGAATGAACGAAAATACTGTATTATGACCAGCTCCCCCCCCCCCCTACCAATTACTGGGGCCGAAGGCTCCAGCACCGCGATAAAACTATAGAAAAGAACGCAGCCATGAAAATCTTAAGCGTCACAGTGTGTCAAGATTTGTGAAGCTTAAGATTTCATGACTATAGTTTTATTTGAAAATGAAGTTTGTGAATAAATTTAGAAAAGAATGTAGCCATCTAAAATTTTAGCTACGCATCGGAAGCCATGATAAGTAAAAAAACAATGTGACAAGTTGTATTTGAAATTTAACTGCTTCGTTAGCTTCAAGTAAAATCTGTGAAGCTGCATTTAAAATTTAAGTGATTCGTGAGCTAATTGTAAATGTCAAACTCTAACTTGCTTAGAGAATATCCCGCCCTGTACAGGGTGTTCGAAAAGTCCCGTCATCCCCTACAAAATGTATGATACATATTGTAATACCAATTTTTTTTGTGTGATTAACTGAATTTATGTGATTCATTGACTTTTTTCTTTTCCAGGTATTAGAGTTGTGTGAACAATGGCAGACCAGTTCACTTACACTCTGGAGGAAAGGATAGTGATGAGTACATGGGCTCATGAAAGATCACATACTGGCAAACCGATGCATGATATCCAGAATGATTTCAACGCAAGATTCGATAAGGCTGCACCACCAAACAAGACGGTATTACGCTGGGAGAAAAAGCTGTTTGAAACTGGCTCCATCAAGGACAGACCACGGTCGGGGAGACCACCAACGCGAGCAGAACAGTGTGAAGGTGTGATTGCATCGGTGGCTCGTTCACCGAAAAAAATCACTTCGGAAACGATCACAAGAACTTGCAGTCCCCATGTCCACAATGAGAAATCACATGACAAAAGATCTCGGCATGAAACCATACCGCCCGTTATTTGTTAATGAATTAAGCGATACAGACATGCAGAAACGATATGAAGCCTGTGAACGGTTTTTGACCGGTTTTCCAACAATTCCTGCACGTGGAACAGTGATTTTTTCTGACGAGTGTGCAATTTACCGTAGCGCCAAAATGAGAAATATTTACTTCTGGAGCAAGGAAAATCCACACTCCTTTGAAGAAGTGGAACACCATCCACCGCACATGATGATATGGGGGTGCAGTGTCTGCGAGGAACTTGTTCGGTCCATATTTTTTTGAGGGTCCTATCAACCAAACTGCCTACCTCAACATATTACGGGACTGGTTTGTGCCTGAGCTCGAACTGCTCATCTTGCCATTAATGTGAGGGAATTCCTCAACGAAGTGTTCAGAGACAAATGGACCGGCCATGGCTCGCAACATTTACATGCCCCTCTTGAGCCGACCTGAAGTCCAGATCTGTCTTCATGTGACAATGCGTTATGGGGTTTCTTCAAGCAGAACGTATCCCGGCTGCGTTAACGCACAACAGAGGAATGAAACACGTTGTTCGAGGTGCATTTGGTGCAATCACTCCAGCAATGCTGCGTCGATTCTCACACCGCACAGGGAGGCGCATAATCCTTTGTTATGAAAATGATGGTGTGCACACACACACACACACACACACACACAGATATTCTTGATTAGTAACTGTATTTACTGTAATTAAAGTAATTGTTGCTAGTGACTTGTTTCTTAAATTGCACCTACCACATATGAGTACAATTAATCACACAAAAATGAAATTGGTATTACAATATGTACATTTTGTAAGGGGGTGACGGGACTTTTCGAACACCCTGTAGGACGGGTATTTTTGCTAGTAAAAATAATTAAAGAAAAAATCAAATTTATGCTGTCTTCTTTAAATTTTATAATCTTTATAATCTTATAATTTTGCTATTCTCATAGACCTTCAAATTCTGTAAGCGTTAATTTTAAGATTTTATAACACTATAATTTTATAACTTATAATTTTATAATCCTTTTAATTTTATAATTTTGTTCATAAGTCATCGTTCGCCTTTTGACGATGTAACATGTCATTCTGTTCAACCCTAAAAGACTGAAATTCATTCGTGTGTAATCCTATTATTCGTTTAATAATCTCATTTAACTTCCACTTATGTACTGTGCATTTGTCCTCCATTGTAATTAACATTTAATTTCAAATATTCAGTCATTATATTATTGCGTATTCAATTTAAGTAATTGTGTTGTTATTCACCGTGAACATTTATTTATTATTAATTAACGAAAAAAGCCGTGTTGTCTATTCTTTTTCCTTGTTCATTGATAAATGAACTGGTGACACAAATAACTAATTATATATTAAGTATCTCGTCAACCTACTTAATTATAAATTAACGTAGCCTATCTGCAAATTGGCAACCTATACAAATAGGCTATACAAACTTGCCTTAATTAGGTCGCTATATATATATATATATATATATATATATATATATATATATGTAATTTTATATATCATGCAGAAAAGTATTCTTCTGTTATATATTTTCGCCTATCTGTTTGTTTGTCCTTTATGCATTCGCAAACCGTTTGACCTAGAGCTACCAAATTTGGCACGGGAACCTCATGGGACCGAAGGCCCAGCATCGCGATTAAACTACAGAAAAGGACGCAGCCGTGAAAATTTTAAGCTTCATATTTGTCTAGATTTCTAAATCTTAAGATTTTCATGACTAATTATTTGGTCAATAAAACTATAGCTAGGGGGTGGGGTAATTGGGGGAGAGGGGGTGGGGTAATTGGAAGAGGGGGGGGGTAATGGGGGTGGGGGTGGGAGGGTAATGGAGTAGAGGGGTGGGGGTAATGGGGGTAACCACGATTAAACTACAGAAAAGAACACAGCCGTGAAAATTTTGATTATTTGGTCAATAAAACTATAGAAAAGAACACACTCATGAAAATCTTGAGCTTCACATATAATTATTTTTTAGGACGACTTCAAACCGTTTGACCTAGAGCTACCAAATTTGGCACGGGAACCTCTTATGGGATGAAGAATTAAGATAAATCATTTTAATCAAATTCAGCCTTTTGTCTTAAACTTTATTTTATTTAAACTGGGGATCTAATGTGAAATTTATCCCGGGCAACGCCGGGTACCTCAGCTAGTATAGAATATATATACGTTTTTGTATGAAAATCGTAATTACTGTTCGACGAAACGGTATACAAGTTTCTAAAATTTTAGAAATTTAATGTAAAAAGTTATTGAATGGTTCACGCACTCCCGTGCTTGAACAAATATTTTTTTTGACCCCGACTAGCATTTCGCGGACGGCTTTGAATGCTATAACTTTTTCAGAAGAAACTACATCACACGCAATTTACACCAAAAGATAGAGGATAATTTGATGTAAACATCGAACAAATTCGTTCACTACAAAAATGTTCAGAGCAAAGTTTAATGTGGTCAAACTGTTGTTCAGCTGAGTAAGCAGTTTGTTCGCGTGACGCTGGGCGGAGCTTAATCGTTTATAATTCTAATCTCCGCCCAGCGTCATGCCTCTTCTGGGCCGCACACAAAAACAAAACTTCGGCAATTTTACAATTTGTGTTCTGTGTGGTAAAAAATAAATAATTTTGTGCATCTAGTTAGACCACGCTTATACTAGTGATGTAGCGGATGTCATTTTTTTCACATCCGCGGATGCGGATGCGGATGAGGATGTTTGATTTCAACATCCGCGGATGCGGATGTCTACATTTTCGTTATTTTTTAGGATATATTCGAGATTTGTTGTGTTTAACATATATAATAAGTTATTATATAGAGAGAGCTGTAGCTATAATGTAGTATAATTGATTAATTGTACAATAATTGCTGTACTTTTCTCTGAACATAAAAATATTAAGCATCTAACTAATATAAGCTAATTAAAGATCTCTTTCTATAAGGGTGGAGGTTGGGGAAAGAGGTCGGTGGGGTGCATTTGAGTTGGGTTCACGTCCCGCATCCTGGTAACACAATTATGGTTTCTAATTGTGGCTGAAACTCAACAAAATATAACGAATTTATTTGCAGACGAATTCACTAATTGATTTCTATAGTTTTATTAGGCATATTTATAAATGAGTAATTAAAATAAAGTAAACTAAGATGTTCATCGTTTAATGTTCAAACTTAATTATCGGAAGGTTATGCTTAAGGAACATTAATTTTTCTGCCTTTTCTGCTGCCAGTCTGTTTCTCTTTTCATCATATATTAATCCAGCACTGCTAAATAATCTCTCGCTTGGTACGTTTGTTGGAGGACAGGCTAAATGTTTCCTCGCAAGTTTACTCAAGTATGGATAGATATTCTGCGTATTTTTCCACCAACTAATAGGATTGTCACATGCAGCCAGGCGTTTTTCTTGGTGATAGCTCTCGATCATTTTTACTACATCTTTTGACATCGCGTAGGTCTCGTCATTGCTGCTTGACTCAAGAAACTGAGAGACAGATTCTGTGATAGATTTGCTTGTTGAAGGTGTTGGTTCTGTCACTGAAACTTTTATTCTTTTGGTGGGTGGCGAAGCGACAGATTCAAGAGATTGAAGCTCTTCAACTGCTTTGCCAAGTGATGATTTAACTCGTTCTAATGTACTAGGTGAAAATAACTTAGCTTTGTAACGTGGATCTAAGTAGGTTGCAAGAGAGTAACTTCATACAAGAACAGCCTCTCGTCTTGTCGCTTGCATCACTTTTGCGCACAATGAACTAGTTCTATTAATATAGTAGAATTTGATAATTTCCGCTTATTAATGACGTTTTATCTCAACGGTCCACATCCGCACGACATCCGCAGTCCAAAGTGCGGATGCGAGAAAATGTGCGGATGTTCCGCGGATGCGGATGTGACCTACATCACTAGCTTATACACAATTTTATATTTTTTTGTGAAATTGAGGAAAAACAAGTCAGTGCAAAAATTTACTAAAATACCACAACCGTAAATTTTTGAGTTTCACATCTAAAGCCAGTGAGACATAATTTGTGAGCTGCACTCAAAATGTAAGTGTTTCGTGAGGTTAAGTAAATGTTAAATTCTCACTAGCTTAAAATCTTCTGTTCAAAAGGTAGGGTGAGCGTTAATTTTGTGCAAAATTTGTGTTTGAAACAAAAAAGTGTTGCCTACAGAAATTATGGACTAGTCTGAAAAATGCGTCCTGCAAAAAGGCAAGTCTTTTGTGTGCATAATAATAAACTTTAAAAGAAAAAACAGAACAAGAATAACACCAAAAGCATTTGGCGTTAAAAATTCAAAGTTGAAGAAACAAAAAATATTTGAGGCAGTTCTTAGGAAAAACATATATATAAAGAGAAACAGTATATATATATTAAAATATACATACTAAAACCAATGCGAAAGAGTATATAATTTTATACACAAGTGTATAGTGTATCTTAACGTATCTTAACGTCTCATGACCGAATGGGTAGCGTGGCAGCTCGCAAAATTCAAACCTTCAGTGGCATTGGTTCGACCCTTATCGAGGTAAGGTAAATTTATTTCTAATGTATTTAATCTTGAAACTTAAGTTGCTGTTAGTATGTTGTTGATGATTAGCATAAAATTGATATTCATGTAATTACACAGGTTAATAAAAATAAACTGAAATGGTATTTAACTCCTCCAATAAATGGTACCACCCGCTTCAATTAAATTATTTTCATGGAATCAGTTCCCCTAAAAGCATTTCATCAAGCAACGAAATTTGATGAAAATACTGTCATCACCTGAGGGCACTTGTTCAGTGAAAGAATTTCCCACATCTTGATGAAAATTCTAGTCTCATTGTACATGTTTAAAGCTGTCACTAAATATTTTTTGTTTTTCAACTCTGGATTTTTAACGCCAAATTCTTTTTGTTTGTGCGTTATTCTTGTCCTATTCTTTTTAAGGTTTATTATGCACAAAAAAAGATTTACCTTTTTGCGGGACACATTTTTCAGGCTATTATGTAACTTCCTCTTTTATTCATAATTTTAATATGTTGAGAGTTACAGTACAGGATTTAATTTCTGAATATTTTTCCCCTTTTATATGTATTTAAAAAAGGGAAATTATTTGAGAAAATGCTTAATTTTTAATTGGTTTCACATTTGGTATAAATATTGACACAAAACTAGAGGATATATTACACGAAAATCCCTAAGGCGATACCGATACATCGATACTCGTTAATCGTCTAAAGCGATACCGATACATCGATACTTTATAGGTGGCTAAAGCGATATCGATACCGATATATGTATCGCGATACAGTACTATAAGAATGAACAAATCTTACTAATACGTAAATAAATTTTTGCTTTGTATACTGGGTGTAAAAAAATGCAACTCATGATGACGTGTTATTCATCCCCTATTCAAGGTTGTTTTTAGATATTATATTTACGTACATTGTCATTGATTGTTCCAATTTCATTGAACAATAAATAGCAGCACATGTTTTACTGTTGTATACCTAATTAATATATACGAAATAATCGTAAATACATTGATGTGTTGTATGCATGCATTGCGCGTCGGGTCAAAATTGCGCACAGCATAGCGCGCTTCTATATTGAAATTATGCATCTAAGGGGTTAATAGCTTTGGAAAGAGGAATATTTCTGTGGGTGCGCGGCGCGAAAAATATTATTAACATGATATCATTGATATGTATTTTGTAATTGTAAATATCAGATCCCTTCAACATTATAACTTAAAACCATATTATTTGAAAAAAAACAGAAGTTCAGAAAATTTGTGGATTATACAATTTTTTACAATTTTACTTATTATTACTTTCAGTTATTTGTTTGCATGAATGTATCGGTGTATCGATGAATCGATTTTTTTCGATATATTTAAGAAAAATTACCTTAGCGATACTGATACCGATACATCGATCAAGTAGCTAAGGCGATACCTTTACCGATACAAAAGTATCGCTCGATACGTAACGCCGATACATGTATCGCGATACTGCCCATCTCTGTATATATATGTACTATCATTATACATTCAAATTATGTAAGCGTGCCTATTGTATTGGAATATGAGCCACACGAATGGAAAAAAAAGCCAGGATATATATATATATATATATATATATATATATATATATATATATATTCCTGCATTAAACGTTCTGTATGGAAAGCTAGTTGGTTGGTAATAACTGAAATGAGACAGAAGGCCCTACAGCTTAAAGTGGGATCCGAACTACTGGTCGCTACATCATCCGAACGCAGAGGAAGTTCAACCACCCATCACTAGTAGTGAACAATGTCGGTTGAAAGGAAGGTTTTTATGAAAAAATTGGAGAAAACGAGTAGTAGGGGCGCGCATGGGGAGCAGACATTGGATCAGTTTGAAAATTTCCCCCCTCACCGTCCTTCATGAGGATCCTTCACCGTCCTGCATGAGGGTCTCTCCTTTATAAGGTGTCTTTCATGGTCTTTCAAAAAAAAAATTAAATTAAAAAAAATTAAATTAAAAAAAAATTAAATAAAAAAAAATTCATCGTCACCTTGAGGGAAAAAAAAAAATCCACCTTCTTGGTCTTTCATGAAGTGGACAAAAACAAGCATGCAAAAACAGACAAAGACAAGCAAACAAACATTGGAAGCGTTCGTGCAGAAGATCCATTTCTGGAGCACCAGGATTCTGCTGATATATACATATATACTAGTAACGTAAAGAACGACGCTTGTATAGGAGAATATTCCGCGCAAGATGAGGAGAGAGAACGAAACAAATGAAAAAATGAGGTAACCACCCGGGTTAAATGTATATAATGTTACGGCATGCGGGAGGTGCCCCCTTGGGGCATTGGTTTCTGCGCGTATGTAGAAGAATGACGGCATTTGAATGAGTGAGGCCCATGGTGTAATGGTTATCATATCTGACCGGCAATCGGAAGATCCCGGGTTCGATTCCCGGTGGTTACCTCATTTTTTCATTTGTTTCGTTCCTCTCTCTCATCTTGCGCGGAATATCTCCTATACAAGCGTCGTTCTTTACGTTAATTATACTGCGTGTTTGCAGTTATATTATATATATATATATATTATATATATATATATATATATATATATATATCCTGATAGGCGAATTTCAATAAAGGTATTTGGAATTAATACATCGTAAACATAATTAAGAGATTGAAACTCATTTCTCCATCGTATATTTCATCAGATTTGTCAAAAAAAAAAATTATAAAGTAACAATGCAATAATACGACGTTGTATGATGATGTGGTTTGCAGAGAAAAGAATTATCCTCATGCATATAAACTGTGTTAACAAGATTTTAGTGTGTCTAATCTATAGGCTAGCAAACGGGGTGATACGGGATTGTTAAAGATCGTACATAGCCATAATTATAATCACAATATTTGTTTAGTGGCAACAAATTATTAAGCCTATTATCATTGTTATTGTTATTATAGTTTTATGTAATACATCACAAACATAGATAATAATTTATCTCCTGTAATACATTATTTATTTATAAATTAATAATGTTTCATTAGCTCTAAAATAGCATAAGGTTTCACATTATTTCTGAAAGATTACAAATCTTAAGATTTAGAACATTTTGGACGTGAATCTGTGACAAATGCTAATCACAAGTTCTCCTCGCTGAGTAATAATATTCAATTAACATTGTACTTAACGGTTGAAGTTAGATTGTCTTCATTATTTAGTATTAAGTATTACACGTGAAACTTCTCAAATATGCTTTGGTATCGTCTCAAAGCGATCTTAAATAGAGATATTCAATACATTAATTTAGGGAAAATTATGTTTTAGTTTTATGATCTTAATGATAATAATAATGATAATAATAATAATAATAATAATTATGCTTGAAATATGCAATCTCTGCATAAAATCTTAAATATGGTCGTAAGATTATAGTAAGGCATAAAGACTCGTATTCATAATCGCGTTACATTTTTTGCATGTTAAATGTGTTTATTAATATCTAAAATATGCTTGCATAGGATAAATTGTCATAAGCCTAGACATCAAAATACTGGCTGAACCCATTTAAACCTAAAGATTCTACTTCTAGTCTCACGAGAATGCTTGGTTATTGAAACATTAGATACGAACCTACAGCCTTACACTCTGGATAACCTGCAAAGAAATCCTGTGTTGGTGTGTGTGTGTGTGTGTGTGTGTGTGTGTGTGTGTGTTTCCCTTCAACAATACATACCAAATTAAAAACTTGAATTTCTTTCAATCTTTTTATCCTTTTCGGTTTCCGTACTAAGATTTAACAACAATAAGAAAGTGAAGCTGTGTAGCAACATTTTATTGTATTGTAGGCCTAATACTGATACGGTACTTGAAATGAAATAGATTTTCAGTAACAACACCTGAACAGATGAGCTGATTGTTCGAACCTGTGGATGGAATAAAAATCTTCACAGAAAGCCATAACTCCTACCGCTGCTTCACTAGATATATAATACAGATAATAAAACGTATTCTAAACTAAAATTATTTACAAAATAAGTATTACAGTTTCTGCTCTTACAATGGCACGTTGCTAATAGGCAGTAAAATGGCTAAATGTGAAAATATCCCAAACGTATGCCCTAGTCAACCTAGTGAGAAAGTCTTCCACTTTCGTAGAAATATATATATATGTATACTTCTTGGTAAACAAATTTATCACAAGGATGGTTTTTGAAGTGTCTTGTCAATAGTGAGGAAAAGATAGAGAAGTGTGTGTGCTTGAGAGTATGCTGAATTGTTCATGGGTAGAAGAGAGATGGAAAAAGATCAGGTAAGGAGTATAGTGCTGGGAGAAACGGGGCTTAAACACTTCCTGTCCTCTGGTTGAATGATGCCGAAATTCTGCTCTTTATATATAATATGTCTTTAGATTTCACTTGTGTAAATATGCCTGACTAGTAATTAAGTTTTACGTTTTAAATACATGTGTAGAAAGCGTATGGTGGATTATATGCATATATTGATTTTGAAAAAGTTTCTTTATCAATGTTTTGTATGAGATCTGAGAAATTAGAAGTAATAACAGTTTATTCGTGCAGAGATGTATAACTGTATGCTTGAAAATGTAAAGATTGTGGATTGGTTCATCTTGCTACAATCAGGCACGCAGAGCTGGGCAATAAATACATTGAATGTATTTAAATACTAAATACTAAATACATGGGAGAAATGTATTTAAATACTAAATACTAAATACATTTTACGAATGTATTTAGATACTAAATACAAAATACATCAATTGTATTTAAATATATTTGTAAATACATTTTAAATACATACAAATTTTAACATATGCATTCACTAATTCATGAGTAACAACACTATACAATGCTTGATAAAGGATAAAGAAATAGTACAATCTAATTTCCGATTATATATTTCCCTTTTTAGAACAAAACAAAAACAAAAGAACTTACGATGTTCAACCAGTGATATATTATACTCATTATATCATTGCAAAATGAGTAACAATTAATGAGTAGATGAGACATAAACGTAAACATAAGACGTAAACATAAACATAAGGCACCTTACGAATTCTCTTTTATTTCACGGTTGCTGCGGATCAAAACCATTCTTTCAAAAGTTTTGTCTGAAAGAGAGTTTCTTTTGGGAGTCAAAGTGATTCCCGCGAATGAGAATATTCGCTCTACCGGTGCCGAAGATGGTAATGTCGTGTTATAGCGGAGGAACAGTCTTTTTATGAGAGGATGTTTTCCCAAACTGTTGATGGTCCGATCGGAATCTTGTAGAAATGCCAATATATTCTATAGTACAGAACGTGTATTAAACCGTAAAAGTATTTACATTTTTATATTTTGAGTATTTAAATACATTGTATTTAAATACTCATTAAAGTATTTAAATACTATATTTAAATACATGAAAAACAATGTATTTATAAATACAGTTTTAAATACACAAATGTATTTAAATACGTATTTAAATACAAATGTATTTAAATACTGCCCAGCTCTGCAGGCACGTATGTACATTGTTGTAAATGGTATGATTGACTGACACGCGTATGAAAAATGAAAAGAATGGATTATTACGAGAATAAAAAAATAGGAAGTTGCTAACCAGTGACGTGCACAGACTTTCAGAAGGGCAGGGGCTCAGTTGAAAAAAGGGCACTCCCCTAACATTTTTAAAAATGAAATCCGCAATGCCATATAGGCTATATATGTATACACACACAAAGAAAAATTTTAAAATTGTATGTGGTAAATATTCTTAAATTCCATTAAATTCAATGCATTATTTTTGTATATAAAGCTGATTAAAGAAAATAAATGAAAATTTGTTGTAAAAAGGCATGTTTTTATTGCAAGATTTTCAAAAGATATGAAGATATTGAAATATTGGAGTGTATTTACAATTATTATTCAATTTTACTTATATTGACTTTTAGCTTGCTCATCATATAAATTACAGTATTC
Organism: Bathynomus jamesi; assembly: GCA_023014485.1. Taxonomy (NCBI): domain Eukaryota; kingdom Metazoa; phylum Arthropoda; class Malacostraca; order Isopoda; family Cirolanidae; genus Bathynomus; species Bathynomus jamesi. The sequence continues at coordinate 239,134 of JAJOZX010000613.1, read as the reverse complement.
TGCTGTATATACATTTAAATATGGAATAATATGAAACTATAAATTAAAGATTTATAGAAATATACTGTGGGCTATTTAATATGATGGCCACAGCTCTTAAGTAGCAATAGAAAAATATTGATTCTTATCAGGAAAATACAAAAGCAAAAATTATATTCTTAATCATCTACAATGAAATGCATACTGAAGAATAAGGAAGCCAACATGTTTAATAAATCATAATAGCAGTCTCCTGTTGGCCATGCGCTTGAAAATGTTTATCACTTCTTCATTATCAACAGGGATGTCTTTCTCAATGCTAAGTAGCATGAGATCGGAGAGTCTTTCTTCTCCACACAGGCTCCGCAGTTTATGCTTAACTAACTTGAGCTTGGAAAAGGAGCGCTCCACAGTTGCTGTTGTTACTGGAAGTGTTGCATAAATTTTAAGCAACTCATACATAATTGGGAAGACAAAATGGGCATCGTTTTCCTTGAAACAATTGAGGGTGGATCTCAGATCATTTTTTGGCAGTGAGTAGGCTGAGTGAAATATCCTCAATTCTGTCAAAAGTTTGTCTTCCTCTTCTTCAAAGCCATAGAACTTGCAGAGAGTATTTAGACCTTGAACTTTACTACTTGTTACCAATTATCAGTGAGAAATCACTAGTTAGCTTAGGTTAACGTAAAATAAATAAACAGTAAACAATACACCCACATACCCGAGAGACGCAATCAACAGTGAACAGCTGCAGTCAGTGTTACCACTAGGGACGCCTTCCCTGATTGACAAAATAATAGTAACGGTATGTTAAGTTTATTATTCTAATAAAAAAATCATAGATCAAAGTAATTCCAGTTTTGAAAATCTGTTGAAGTAGCAGTAACTAAATAAAAATGTAACTAATTAATTCAAATTTATGTCGAATCAATATATTTATGAATTTTGACTAAAAGGGCACTTTTGATATGAAGAAGAAAAAGGGCAGGGGCTCAAGCACCCCAAGCCCCCCCCCCTGTGCACGTGCCTGTTGCTAACAGACGCTAAATTAGAGAAGTATTAACTGAAGAAATGTAAATAGGTGTTAGTCATGACGAAATAGAAAGATTGCTAATAAAAGTTTCTCTTCAATTCAAATACGTGTAGAGAGAGAGAGAATCTCGGTTAAAAATGGTGTACCCTGAGAAAATCAACAGTCAGTTTTCTTTCAGGCGGGTATATTAAAAAACAGTATTTTAGCTCTTTTTTTCAAATTATTGATGTTTATTGTTTTCAGAACCTGACTTCTTCTGATGGTTTTTGGCGGCCATGGATCAAGGAGTGATTTCGAGTTTTAAGTCTTATTATTTAAGACATACATTTCGTAAGGCTATAGCTGCCATAGATAGTGATTCCTCTGATGGGTCTGGGAAAAGTAAATTGAAAACCTTCTGGAAAGGATTCACCATTCTAGATGCCATTAAGAACATTCGTGATTCATGGGAGGAGGTCAAAATATCAACATTAACAGGAGTTTGGAAGAAATTGATTCCGACCCTCATGGATGACTTTGAAAGGTTCGAGACTTCAGTGGAGGAAGTGACTGCAAATGTGGTGGAAATAGCAAGAGAACTGGAATTAGAAGTGGAGCCTGAAGATGTGACTGAATTGCTGGTATCATGATAAAATTTAACGGATGAGGAGTCGCTTCTTATGGATGAGCAAAGAAAGTCATTTCTTGAGATGGAATCTACTCCTGGCGAAGATCCCGTGAACATTGTTGAAATGACAACAAAGGATTTAGAATATTACATACACTTAGTTGATAAAGTAACGGCAGGCTTTGAGAGGATTGACCCCAATTTCGAAAGAAGTTCTACTGTGGTTAAAATGCTATCAAACAGTATCGCATGCTACAGAGAAATCCTTTGCGAAAGGAATAGTCAATCAATGCGGCAAACTTCATTGTTGTCTTATTTTAAAAAATTGCCACAGCCACCCCAACCTTCAGCAACCACCACCCCGATTAGTCAACAGCCATCAACATCGAGGCAAGACTCTCCACCAGCAAAAAGATTACGATTTGCTGAAGGCTCAGATGATGAAGATTAGCATTTTTTAGCAATAAAGTATTTTTAATTTACAGTACAGTACATTGTTTTTTTAGACCTAATGCTATTGCGCACTTAATAGACTATAGTGTAAACATGATTTTAGGCTTTTATATACACTGGGAAGCGAAAAAATAGGTGTGACTCGCTTTATTGCGATATTCGCTTTATTGCGGTGGTCTGGAACTGAACCCGCAATATCTCCGAGGTATGCCTGTATATATATATATATATATATATATATATATATATATATATATATATATATATATATATATATATATGTGTGTGTGTGTGTGTGTGTGTGTGTGTGTTATATACTGTTGGTAAACTTATCTGATTTGAAATAAGCCAAGAAAATAACATTATTCTTTAAGCTCATAGGTGTTGATTCACTTATGAAATGGTAACTGAGTAAATTTTTAATTATAGACAAAGGAGGAATGAAATAAAAAGACAATTACAATTACTGGGTTACAGAAACTTAAGGTTAATATAATTTGTTATTTACTACTGTGGAAAGAAGTCATGGCGAAGATGGAAAATAAAATTTGATGTTTGTACTTCTAAAATATAAAATTTATGTAATGTGGTCTCTTTTAAAGCATATATATATATATATATATATATATATATTATATATATATATATATATATATATATATATATTTTATTTGATAATTCACTATTCGACTTTATTCGAATATGCATGACTAGGCTGTTATTGAAGATGTATTTTAATGCATAGCTTAGAACAGCCACTATAGTTTAATTGGATAATATATGTCTATGAAGGAAGATTTCGATATTTGAATTTATGAAATAAAATGCTTGTATTCGCATTCATCTTAGTCTTTTTAAAAGGGCTTATATATATATATATATTATATATATATATATATATATATATATATAAGCAAACAACCACAAGGAAAAGGAAACACAAAGTCCGAGCTCTTTCGTGATATATTCACATTATCAAGGAGGAACAGAATATATATATATATATATTATATATATATATATATATATATATATATATATATATATATATATATAACTATGATAATATTTATTGTTGATGACGTTTGTTACCACGTTACTATACGATTGGAATGAAATATAATAGCTTCCCCTTAGGTTAGATAAATGAAATTAAAATTAATTTAGTTCATAGTTTCTCGATCTATTTCGTAATACAAATATTAGAACAAGGCAAAATTTGTATATGAGTTGACTGTATTTATTCTAATTTTTTTTCTGTGGTATCGTTATTAATATATTAATTCGAAACGATGAGATCACGGACGGCGTTAAAGAAATCATATAGAAATCTTTGATATTTGCCTTGTATTACAGTTCTTATGTACAAAATATATAGGTTGGTTACATTTACTAGTATATATGTATATATCAGCAGAATTCTGGTGCTCCAGAAATGGATCTTCTGCACGAACGCTTCCAACGTTTGTTTGCTTGTCTTTGTCTGTTTTTGCATTTGTTTTTGTCCGCCTCATGAAAGACCAAGAAGGTGGATTTTTTTTTCCCAAGGTGATGAATTTTTTTTTTCCCAAGCCGTGATGATATATTTTTTTTCATTTAATTTTTTTTTTTTGTAAATTTAACTTTTTTTAATTTAATTTTTTTTAATTTAATTTTTTTTTTTAAAGACCATGAGAGACACCTTATAAAGGAGGGACCGTCATGAAGGACGGTGAAGGATCCTCATGAAGGACGGTGAGGGGGGAAATTTTCAAATTGATCCAATGTCTGTCTCCCCATGCGCACCCCTACTACTAAAACGAATCAAAATTACATAATTTTTTTAATAGATGAAAATTGTGCCTCCAAATGGAAATGAATACTAACCAAACATGAAACCAAGTACAGTTAATTGAACCAGTATTGTCGTAAAACTCGACGTTTCTTAACAGTATTTATGAGTAAGAAACGCAAACCGACTTGATGTTGTTAGAACAGTGAACGTAACGAAACTTCGTATATACGAATAATCAAAGAATAGATGTTGTTATGAAACATTGCATACATATGTTGGTAACGTTTTACGTTCACTTTATTATTAAGCCAAACTTTTTGGGAGGCTTCTTCTTCTTCTTCTTCTTCTTCTTCTCTTCTTCTTCTTCTTCTTCGTGAAGTTACGAAGTCACAAATCAAGTTCAATTAAGTTGAGAAAATTTTCTTTCTTTTTATGGCCCTTTTGGGATTGTCATTCAACAAGTTTAGAGTACAAGGGAGTCTCGCCTACCCGACTTTCTTTCTCTCTCTGATTGTCCGTGTGTGTGTGTGTCGTAATCTACAGGGCCGGCGAGAGCTGCCACGGGCCCCGGGGAAGGATTGGTATATGGGCCCCCCTTATTTACTCAGTATTTTATTATGAATGTTTTTTGTGTACATAACAAGCTAACTGATTATATGTTCAAGTCACTATTCAAAACATACAGTATGAATAAACAACTCAGAAGAAAATGACCATTTTATTTCTCGAATCAATTATATTAATTCTATCACCATACAATTTACAAATGCAGTACCAGTCCATGCAGGCAAGACAATTGTTTACTGCAAGATTTTCATAATTAGAAGTGTACTTTCTTTTCCTTCTCTCTATCAAAGTGGTAAATGATTCTGATGAAATTTAAAGTACGGGCTAACTGGCTTTCAATTATAATGGTTCCTAGATCTGTCAGTCGGTCTTGGGCATTGGTGGACCGCAGATAATATTTTATCTGTTTCAGTTTAACTATGATAACCTCTATAAAATATATGTTCATTAATTATATTTCCTCTCCGTTATTTAATCAATTGCTTTATTAATATTTTTAGATTTTATCCTCCCTCTTTCCGGGCCCCCTAGAGGTCCGGGCCCAGGGGATTTATCCCGGCTTCCCCGCCCTCTCGGCGGCCCTGGTAATCTACCTATTTGTCTATCTCACTTTCAAGTAAGCTTATCATTTAATTCTTGTTATCAATCATTTTACATTCATTGATTCTCTCTCTCTCTCTCTCTCTCTCTCTCTCTCTCTCTCTCTCTCTCTCTCTCTCTCTCTCAGAGCATTTATTAAGTATCCGTTTCAGCTACCTCTTCATTTATAATTTATTATTCATAATATATAATTTATATGTTGCGATTAATAATAATGTAATCCTCACTTCAAATGTCACTATTATTTATGACTCAAATAATCGCCATATACCCTCTTTGTGTGATACAATTCACTGTTGAATCATATTTAATCCGTCATACATGCTTTAGTGAATAAATTCCATGTGAAGACGTGAATTACTTGAATTACTATTCCGCCATTTATGAATTATATATTCTTATGTTTCTCACGTGATGATGATTTAGTTCCTATGAAGACTTATTTATATGTATTTCGTTGTAATATGTATTTTTTCTATGTAGTTCTTGTCGCCATTTTATTTTAATATAAAGACGAAAAATATTGGACGTATTAATATGCAAAATAGATATCTCGTTTATTATACGGATTTGTGTATATCCTTTAAACAGATCCGTCATTTGGCAGGGAATTGATGACGAATCCTCGGCATCCTCCCTTTCATCTCAATCTAACACCGACCCATCACCATTTCGAGCTCTGAATCTCTTTAAGATACCGCTCACAGAGATGGACTATATAAATCCACGTCACTCTTGCCGACACCGTTTCTGAAGCTCTCACTGATATACGCTAACTTACCATCTTAGCTACAGCGCTTCTCCCCGTTTCTGCACAATTGTGACAAATGAGACTATCTGCCCCCGGTCGTTGCCGGGAATTACACGAGGGAAGGAAAGAGAATTTAGACTCTTATGAATGATCGCAGACGACAAGCAAGGAACGGTCGGTCGAAGGACTTGTTTCGACGATTACCTACTACTGCCCATTAGCCTCGAAAAGCACAAGGCGAATGCAGTCATGTACACAGTAGAGCGATTTGTAATTTAGTTTATTTACATTTTAGATTTCGTAAACTTGCAAATTTGAAGTTTTAAATATGTAAAGATTACTATAATTTAAATAGTGGTTAAAACTAGATTTGATTACAGGCGATATGAGACGCAGTGTCCTGCTGAGGGGAAAATGTTACATGAAAGTTAATATTTGGTTAACGAATAAATTATTTAAGTCCCCCACCCCGACTAAACAAACCGTTACTTTACATTCCAATGTGTTTGCATGCATGCACTTTGTATTCAATGGTTGGTATTAGTAAACCCTCGTCCAACGCGGGGGTTAGGTTCCTTGAGAACGGCACGTTAGGTAAATCCGCGTTCGACAAACTTAATACCTTATAGGATAAATGAAGATACGTGAACGCGGCAGCGTAGTCTCCCATTAATACTTAGATACATAGATTTTTTATTCACACATAAATGAATTTCCCTACCTATATTGTATATGAAATAAGAACATAATAAAATCATAAATATAATGATATTTACATATAAATAAAAATATATTAAATGAAAATAGCACGTATCTTTTCTTCACTCTTTCGGATGGTGCGTATGGTAGACTCATTCACGTGATACTCGCGGCCAAGCGATGTTATGCTTATACCACCACGCAACTTATCTAGAATCTTTATTTTTTTCGGCTAATGTCATAACCAGTGGTGTAGTGCTAAATAAAGAAGTGAGGGAACGCATTTTGAAAGTGTTACTCAGAAGCGGGGGGCGACAATGGCGAGCGCGGCGAGCCCATACAGCTGGGGGTCCGGGAGCACTGTAAGCCCCCCCCCCCGGGAAATCTTTTGAAATCTGACCAATTTCAGGGATATTTTGAGGTCATATGCACTGGATATTAGGATATATTCCAAGGTTGAAGATGCAGTATTTCCAGTGTCATTAGATATATGACATCCAGTACGATCAATAAAAATAGCTAACAACTGGAATGATTAACTAAAAAAAAGTTAACAACTGGTACGCCGTGGTGACTGTTTCACCAGATCTTTATAGGCTAGCATTGCCTCAGTCGAAGCTAAAAGAAATGAAACAGTTAATGATTCTTTCTCATATTTCTTCTAGGGGTGGGAATTAAAATTTCATGACGTTAGAGATTTGTAAGTTCGGATTTATTTGAAATAGTGAGGGAACGCCGTTCCGTCTACCAAAAAAAGTAAGGGAACGCCGTTCCCACGCGTTCCCACAGCACTACACCACTGGTCATAACCTTACGACTTTTCCTCTATTCACTATTACTTGCAGAGGCTTTACGTTTTGGTGCCATACTGCTGTCTAAGGGTAATAGCAAAACAACTGCAAAATACGACAAAAACAATCCAACACAACTTCACTGAACTTAACGCGTTAGCGGGACTGAGACAAAGGGTGATACGAGGGGTGACGCGAGAGGGAGGGAGATGCGCGAGTGTTGGAGAGTGTAGGAGAAAACACTAGAGCGCGCATTGGCACGCATACAGTACTACTGTATTAGAGCGTGTTTGGCGGACCGTGTGTAATAAAATTTTTCGCTTTCGGCAAAAAGTTGTTCGCATTTATTTTTCAGTGTATAAGCAAATTAACGTTGGACAAACACGCGCTGGACAAGAGTTTACTGTACTGTACTTTTTAGACGGTGTTGTGCAAAAGAAATAATGCCTCTATTTCAAAGTAAAATTAGTGCATTTATATTAAATCATAAAACATAATAAGTAATATATATATATATATATATATATATAGTATATGGGTCGTGGTTCGGATTCCACGTTAAGCTGTAGGTCTAAGGTGGAGCAACAAGCTTGACTTTCGTCAGAATGAAGAATTCGGGCGGAAACAAAAACAAGGTTAACCAAGATTATATATATATATATATTATATATAATATATATATATATATATATATATATATATATAAGGACAATACACTACAGGGAGGTGTGAAAGCAACCTCAGCTGAAGAAATACCCGCTGCAAAAGAGAAAGATACCAGATACAAGCCGAAGACAAAAAAAACACCGAGTAGGGAAGAAGTGGTGGCGGGGCAGAAGAAGGAAATTGAATCACATAAGACTCGAAGGGAATTTAAACGGTGGAGCTGCGAATATTATAAAACAGGTTCGTGCAAATAGGGTTCAAACTGCATGTACAATAGGGTGTTTCACGGCAGTGTGGTTGATGGATGAAGTGGAAGGAAGTTCAATCCACATTGATGTCCCTGTTCCTTTTGCCGTGGAAACTCGTCTGAACAGGTTTCAACCAGATCAGAATACGTTTAGGGGTCCCGAGATTTGACGCTTCAGATTGCTTAGGTATTTCTAATTTCAGCTGTTCTAGTGTTAGTCGACTGCCTTGCTTCCTGACGGAAGGGTGCACTGCTCTCTTTCTTTCGTGTCAGTTGTCGAGTTTTGTCCTCGTTGTGTCTACCGTTGCGTATTTGTACTCTTTTCTAATTCGTATATTTCCTCATTGCAGATAAACATGGCAACCCGAAGCAAGAAAGAGGTTTGGCTCATCGGACACCCGAATAAGGAGATCCTGGGTAGCCGCCTGCCGACGAAGTTGCAAGTCTTGCAAAAGTGCTTCTTCCATCAAAAACAGGAAAACCTAGGACGGAGAAAATGTCTGAACCTCTGTTTGGATGCTGTGATGGTGTTCTGGAAAAGAGCAAGGATCCCTACTATGAGGCGGGACAGCGCCCTTCGGAAAATGGAAGCTCTGCTCCAGCGTTACGACAAGTTGGTGAAAAGCAGGAACAGATCCGAGGAGAACTGTCGTGTTGCGGAGGACATGTTCAAGGCGGAACTCAAGAACGAAATCCTCGATATTGGTCATTCCAATGCCCTTTCTATGATGACAAACGAGGAAAACAAGCTCTTCTACAAGAATCAACAGGAGGACCCAACAGAGAGCAGTATGGGATCGGCAGACATGAAGCTGGCCCAAATGGAGAGTAGGAAAAGGCGTCGAGAGGAACAGCAGGAGGAGAGACGACACCGGGAATTCGAGCGGGCCAAGACGGTTACAGAAGCTGCTACTCTTGAAGACAGCTCCTCGTCCTCGGCGTCGCCATCTGCGGAAGATGATCCCTCCTTGGCAGCCTCCACGTCTGCTTCATGTCCTTCTCCGAGGAAGCGGTCGAGGAGCCTCATCACTCAGGATGTGGCTGTCGCGTACGACCGGATGAACATTTCTTATCGTGATGCAGCGATGTCCTACGCCGTCGTCGCGCAATCCTTGGGGCACGATTTGAACGAGGTATCCATCTCCTCTTCCACAATGTATCGTGCTCGCCAGTCGCTTCGGAAGCAAGCAGCAGAGGCGTATCAAGAGGGAGAATTCTGTCCTGAGGAGCCCTTGGTGTTGCACTGGGACGGGAAAATACTGCCTGAAATCACAGGTGACGGATCTGTGGACCGGATTGCTGTGCTGGTCACCGGGAACGGCCAGGAGAAGCTGCTTGGAGTTCCGAAAGTTCCAGCTGGCACGGGAGCGGAGATGGCACGCGTCTGCATTGATCTTGTGCGGGAACACGACCTGTCCGAACGAATCAAGGGGTTATCATTCGACACAACGGCATCGAACACCGGGATTCACGTGGGAGCCTGCGTCAAGATTGAGGAGGGTCTCGGGAAGCAACTTCTTTACCTAGCATGCAGGCACCATATGTACGAAATCGTCCTGGCCCAAGTCTTCCGGTCTTCGATGGGCCCCACCTCTGGGCCCGAAACTGGGATCTTCAAAAGATTCCAAGAGCAGTGGGGTTTCATCGACCGATCTCTTATCACCACTGCTATTGATTCAGATAGCTGCAGCATCGCTGGACCTCTTCAGGGTCTCAAGGAACTGTCCTTGTCGTGAGGGAAGCTCTGGCTTCTGGTCAGCCGCGGGATGACTACCAAGAACTTCTTCAACTGGTTATCCTCTTTCTCGGGGAAGAGACTGTCGCCAATGTGCCACTGCGGAAGCCAGGAGCATACCACCATGCGCGGTGGATGGCGAAAGCCATTTACGGATTGAAGCTGTACCTCCTTCAGGACCAGTTCAGGATGACCGGGCGGGAGCTGAAAAGAGTCACAGAAATCTGCCTGTTCGTCGCCTGGCCTACGCAAAGGCTTGGAGTCGTGCGACGAGAGCAGAGCAGGCCCCACGTGTGGATCTGGAGTTCTTGCTGGACCTGGAAATACTGCAGGAAGATGCCGTGATCGTCGACGTCGCCAAGCAAGCGCAAGCGGCCATGAAACGACACCTCTGGTACTTCTCCGAGACGCTGGTCGGCTTGGCATTCTTCGATCAAGGGGTTCCTCAGGAAGAGAAACAAAGGATGCGAGAGAACCTCGCCAAGCCGGCATCGAGGAAAGCGTTGAAGCGTCTGGAGGGGAAGACCGTCCTCGGCTCCTTCAAAGGAAAGAAGATTTCGGATTTCGTTACCTCGAGGACGAAGGATCTCTTCACCGCACTTGGGATCAACGGCACCTTCGTCGAAAATCCTGCTTCGTCTTGGGAAAGCGACCCACACTACCAAGCAGGCCTAGCTAGGGTCCGCGTCCTGGCTGTGGTGAACGACTCTGCTGAACGGGGGATCGCTCTCATCAAGAAATTCAATACTGCCCTAACAACGAAGGAAGAAGACAAACGGTACCTGCTGAAAGCAGTTTTCAAGAACAGGAAGGATTTTCCCAAGAAGCAGAAGGGGGAAATGATGAAGAAGTGATGAGTCTGTGCTCTCTGACGTAAGGCGTGATTTCTCGGGACCCCTTATTGTTGTCGAAGGAGTCTCATTTTTGTCCAGGAGTGATAAATATGTAAAACGAACACGGGCATCTATGTGGATTAAAAATATAATGTGGTTCTCATTTATGAAACACCCTAATGTACAATCACCCCCTAAAATGCTTCTATATGATGAGGCATGGAAGATGCAGGTACGGACAAACTGCAACTTTTTTCACCCTCGTATGTGCAGACAGTCAATTACGGAGAAAAAATGCCTGAACATAGAGTGCCCGTATTTTCACATAAAGGATACGCAAAGAAGAGAACGGGAAAGAACAGATCATATCCGAAATAGAAGTAATAACAAGAGTAATGAAACATATTTTTTAGAGGAAATAAGGATAATAAAAGCACATCTTGCCCTTCTAACAAGAAAAGACAGAACGCCGCAAATATATGTACCGCAACATTACATACATCACCCTTCTATTCAACACCACCCACCAATAATACGACAACCACAGTGGTATCAAGGGCCGCAACCCCAATACTCCCAATTGCAGCGGCCCAACCAATAATAACAAACTGGAACCGACATCGACCAGGAAACGACCATTATATAAGAAAACCGAACACGGAGATTAGAAACCCTGTAAATGTATTATACGCAAATATACAAGGCCTCTATACTGACCATGCAGCCTGCAAATTACAATACTTACAACATTTAGCTACGGAAACCAGCATAGATATCATATGCCTAACGGAAACGCACTTGCATAAATGCGAAAAAGGCTGTGAAAATTGCATTGAGAATACTGAAATAGCAATGCTGAACTACAACATATACAAAGCAGATAGAGTGGCTAGACGAGGGGGAGGGTGTTGTATTTACGTGAAAAACACATACACATGTGAGGTGAAGGTAAGCAAATCAAACAGCACAGTCGATATTATTATTTTAGAAGTAAAAGAACTGAACCTAACCATTATAGACGTCTACAGACCACCAAACACCACAAAAAGTGAATTTCAATTTGCCACAAATGAAACAGAAAACATGCTAAAATTACTTGAAAGTCTAGCACCAAATATTTTAATTTGTGGGGATTTTAATTTTTCATTCATAACATGGAAGAAAAATGACGGTTATATATATGTTGAGAAGTTTCATGGCAACATCACGAAAGATGATAGAACCCAGGCAATAATGCTATTAGATATTATGGAACATTATGCACCTACCCAGGAAATCTGTGACGCCACTAGAAAAGAGAACGTTTTGGATTTAATTTGAACAAATAACAATGAGATAATAATAAATAAAAAGGTAACGCACACAAATTTCTCCGACCATAATCTAACCGATACCTATACAATTGAAGTTAGCACCCAGAGGTCCGAAAACGCATCCCAGAGAGGTGAAGGAATATGTGAAAGCTTAAACATAAATTCAAAGAAAGTAGATTGGGAAAGTGTAAATAAAGATTTAAAGGAAGTAAATTGGGAATTGCTACTTCATGAGAAGACTCCAGAGCAAATACTAAGTATAATGAAGCCTGAAACCAAACCTATATTACTGAAGCATTTTCCAGAGGGATAAAAAAAAAAAATCGTACCAAGCTGGAGAGAAAAATCAGGACACTAATTAGACAACGGAAGAAAACCGTAAAACATCTCCACAGATGCAGAAATGATGCAAGGAGACTGAAACGAGAGAGGAAACTAGGCGAAATAGAAATGGACCTAAAGCAAACATTCATACATAAGACAAACGAGGAGGAAAACAAAGCAGCAAAAAACAAAAAATAACCCAAAATACTTCTACACGTTTGCGAAAAGGAAAATGCAATGTAGAGAGAGTATTGGTCCGTTGACAGACGGGGAGGCCAAACACACAAATGACCTACAAAATATGAGCGAACTGCTTAAGGAACAATTTACCTGTGTTTAGCACCCTTAAGTCCGAGATGCAGATATCAATGACAGTATTGTATCATGTTTCGCGGATGACACAACGATATGCAAGGAAATATTGAACGAAGGTGACAGAAAAATTACAAAACAACAATGAAAAATTGTTCCAGTGGGCAGAAGACAACAATATGAAGTTCAATGAAGAAAAAATCCAACTTCTAAGATATGGTAATAACGAGGAGCTACAGAATAAAGAGTACAAAACTCTGCAAGCCAAACAGATAACACCAAATCCACAAGTCAGGGATCTTGGAGTAATAATGTCGTCGGATGCAGAATTCAGAGAGCACTATAACATCAAAATTACAACGGCTAGAAAAATAATGGGAATCATCTGGAGGAGCTTCCGCAGGAGAAAAGCAAACATCATGCTCAAATTATGGAAGAATCTAGTCCTGAAGTGGCGAACCGTTTTACAGTCGCGTGCCAAAAAAAAACATGTAAGCCATAAAAAAAATCCGCGTGCCCACCAAAGTTTATATATATTACACAAAATTATAAACATTAAGTCTATTATTTTATACTCATTATTGCAACGTTATTGCATTTTGCTTAGGGTGCCAGGCAAATTTGATCGCGTGCCATAGGTTCGCCACCACTGGACTCTAATCCTACCAATAACTGAATATTGCTCAGTTCTCACAGGCCCATACAGAAAACGAGACATTGCGAACAGTGAAGCTATACAAAGGACTTTTACGTCTAAGATACAGGAAACGGAAGGTGAAGACTACTGGTCTTGACTACAATCCCTGAAACTCTACTCTGTGGAAAGAAGACGCGAGCGGTACACAATAATATACATATGGAAAATACTTGAGGGTTTTGTCCCTAACCTTAGAAATGAAATAGAAACAAACTGGAATGAGAGAAGAGGCAGATTTTGTACTGTTCCAGCTGCGGTGGGACAAGGGGCCATGAAAACGAGGATGGAAAATACCCTCAGAATACGAGGCCCAAAGCTTTTCACTGCCCTGCCAAAAGAAGTGAGGAATCTCCAGCACACCGACCTGAATAACTTCAAGAGTCAGCTGGACAGATTCCTGTGCAAAGTCCCTGACCAGCCATGCGCGGCTGGCTACGAGGGCAGGAGGAGCTCAGACAGTAATTCCCTCCTTCACCAAATCCAGCAAATGAGGCGTGATGCTGCAGAGGGGTCGACCGCAGGTCGATCCTGAACTGTCGTTCGAACTCACATAAAGTAACATAAAGTAAGATATACCCATCGTCCGTAGCTCAGTGAGTAACACAGTTTTCCTATAAACGAAGTGAAGACGCTGAGGTCAGGGGTTCGAACCTCGATAATGCTGATAATAATAATAACACGGGAGGTAGAGCAATGGACCACATTAGTTGACCTGAGCTCTGTTCCAGTTTTTGAACCTCCTCACTGATTACACTAAGGAACAACATTTTTGTTTCTTGAAAACTATTTGGTGTTTCTTATAGAACTTTTGATGCTGATTCCAAATATGGTTTCAGAATTTTTCTATCACCCATAGTTTTCGAAAAAATAATATTTCCATTTACTCAGAGTTTTCCCAAAATATTAGTTAAAATTAAGTGTACTAATTTAATTTTACTTTCTTTTTTTTCCAGGTTAACTATATTTAATAGTATTTTTTGCATTAAAAAAATATAGCTATTTAAACAAACAGATTTTTAATAAAAAGAAAGAAATTTTTTCAAGTTTTGCTCGAATTTTAAAATTTTTCATAGAAAAAAAAATTGGTTTTTCATTCCAAAAAGTTTTCCATGATTTCAATAATTTTCCGCCAGCATGAATCGAAACTGTATTAATCCCAGAGATACATTTTGCTACGTATGTGGAGAACTGACCATAATGGTACAGAGGAAGACGATGACCCCACTCGTGAAGAAGGCTTACGAACTTTATTTTGGATGTAAGGTAGGCGACCAAGACAAATCCTGGGCACCTCATATCTCATGCATTTCCTGTGCCGTCACTCTTAGGGGTTGGATTAAAGGTACCCGCAAATCTATGCCATTTGCCATACCAATGATTTGGAGAGAGCCCAAGGATCACCTAACGGATTGCTATTTTTGTATGACTAACGTTTCAGGATTCTCTGCCAAAAATAAACATAAAATTCAATACCCAAATCTTGCATCTGCCATGAGACCAGTACTACATGAGGATGATAACCCAATTCCAACTCCCCCAAAGTCATGGACACTAGATGAAGAGTCTGAAGTTGAACCAATGGAAATTGATGTCACTAAAGATACAGACTTTCAGCAACCTGAATCAAATAAACCACGTATGATAACGCAGGTTACAGTGAACAATTTAAAAGCATATGTCTAAAAATAGCATGCCGAAGAAAATGAATTTGAACTTAAAATTTACTTAAACAAATGGTCAATGTGACCACCACCCTGTTGGTAAACTGCCCTCAATTGCTTCTTCAACGAGGAGATGCACTTTCGAACCTCATCTAAGGTGATATCCTCCCATGCTCTACTGATTTTCTCCTTAAGTTCATCTTCGGTGAATTTGTCTTTCTGGCTGCCGTAAACCTTCACCATGAGGGAATCCCATACTGAATAGTCCATCGGATTACAGTCGGGAGACTGAGGCGGCCATTCATCCTTTTTGATGAAATTAGGGGTCTCTTGCTCTAGATGATTTTGGGTCGCTCGGCTTGTATGGGCGGGTGCCCCATCTTGCTGGAAAATGTAGGCCTCATCAGGATACAGCTGACGACAATCAGGAAGTAACCCATTATCTAACAGGTTGATGTAGCGCTCAGAGTTAACTTTAGTTTCGTTTGTGGCAATAAAATGAATTCGTGTTTTCCCCTTCCATGAAATTCCCGCCGATACCATTACTTTTCTGCTGAATCGTGAAGTTTCATGATAAAGCCTGGAGGGAGGAATGTCCTTTTTCCTTGAACCATAAACCCTGTCATTTTGCCTGTTTTTGGCCACCTCCAACGTGAAATCCTTTTCGTCTGTAAACACAACTTCTTGCACGTCTTCAGCTGAGTAGCGTTCATATAGGGATTTACAGCGGGTCTTTCTACGCTGTCTTACATTCTGATCACGCCGAGAAATCCCAAGGTCGTACGCAATCTGTCTCTGGGAGCGATGAGTTTCCTGGTGTATTCTCCTGGGATTGAATCAGTTCCTCCACGGCAGCCTTATTTTCTTCTGTTGAAACACTTTTGGGCCTGCCGCTGCCGGTTTTCTAGCTGTTGATCCAGTATCCTTTATCTTTCTTATTAAGTTATAAACACTTTGACGGGTCCAGTTCTTTGCGGGGAATTCTCGGACAATCCTATTTCCATTCCAACCTTTTTCCTTGACACATGCTTCTATGATGGCTTTATCACTTTTACTTAACGTCATGCTGGCGGGGTTTTAGCAGAAAAATAAAAGAAATCAAATTCACATTAGGTTTAGCCTACGCCAGCGCGCGTGTCATACTACGCTACATTAGGTTTAGCCTACGCTAGCGCACGTACGTGTCAGATGCACACCAGGCATGCTATTTTTAGACATATGCTTTTAAATTGTTCACTGTAACAAAACTATAGAACCTACATATTTGAAAATTCCAGCAATTATAGATTATATGCATCTGTTAATGTGTGCAAAATCTCAATCGCATAAGTTTTGAATTGTTGCAGTTATTAAACTTTCAATTAAGTAAAGTTTTTTTTGTGGCCACCCGATATATATATATATATATATATATATATATATATATATATATATATATATATATATAATTGCCCCACCAATTAATATTCGAACGCGGGACTCTTGAGTAGGAGTCGCGAGCGCCGTCACCACAATACGACGAGGTAAAAGCTAATATATTTAAAAACCGAGAAAACGCAGTTACTCAGTGTGTTCACTTTTACCTCATCGAAGTGTAGCGGTAGCGCTCGCGATTCTCAAGTGATGTTGGATTCGAATCCTGGTGGGGGCAATTTTGTTTCAAAATAAAACTCGCCCGTGCTCATGCGTGTTATACCATAATCTTGGTTTTGCATCCGCCCGAATTGTTCATTTGACGAAGGTTAAGCTTGTCATTCCACCTTAGACCTACAGTTTAACGTGGAATCAGAACCACGCCCCACCACGAGCGGTCAGAGATTACAAAGTCATCCGGACTCGATCTCCCGATCAGCAGCCCAGCGTCTTAACCACTAGACTAACCAGGGTACGTATTTATCTACCCAATCAATTTCTTTATTGTGTGGAAGGATGAACAGCTGGGTTTTGCTGAGCGCCGCCTGCCGTGACCGGGTCTCGATCCCGGGGCCGATGGATTCGTAATCAGCGATGCTAAGCACTACACTAGTGATGTAACGGTTGTCCGCAACCGCATTTATCAGTGCGGTTATTGCGGTTGTTTGAGGATATCGTCTTACTAGGGCAACCAAATGCTATAAATGCTAGTGTAATGGCTATAAATGCTATAAACGTCGCAAAATGCTGTTCCTGTCATGCCTCATGCTTTTACTCAAGGGTGCAAAAAAGTCCTTGGATGTCCTCCCTCAAGTGTTCCTAGTGAACAATTATTTAGTAGAGCAGGGATCATCTACGATGAAAAAAGGAAAAGGCTGAAGGGGGACAAAGCTGAAAAACTTTTATTTTTGAAATATTCTCCCAGCAATTCAATTTAAATATAAGCCAGCAATTCAATTTAAATATAAGGATTAAATAGTGTATATATATATATATATATTATATATATATATATTATAATTATATACACCACTTTCGAATGGGCGATGGTTAGGGAAAGTGGTTGGTGAGATACAAAATGCATTGGGTCCTCGTCCCCCATCCTGGAAACACTTTTTACAGTTTCGATTATAGTCATTATATTGTAGACTGTGAAAAGTGTGGCTAAAACGTGATATTTTATTGTGTGTTTATTCTTAGGTAATATTATGATGTTATAGGGTACATAACCGCAACCGCAACCGCGCGGAGCTCTATTTGTAAACCCCACAACCGCAACCGCAGAGCTATGAAAAATAACAACCGCTACATCACTACACGACACCACCGAGACGCATATATATATATATATATACATATATATGTGTGTGTGTGTGTGTGTGTGTGTGTTTTAAAGTATAATATTTTGTATCATCACTTATTTAATGTTTATATCATTTCGTTGTTAAAAATTAAATTTTCCTTTTATACTATTTTTTATTTTTTATTTTTTTTACCCCACACCCCTCCCCCATTACCCACACCCCTCCCCCATTACCCCCGCCCCCCCTTTGTTTTGTTGGTTGAAACATCGTGGGTCGAACAGAAATAGGAAATAAATGGAAGGAATTGTAGGTGTTTTTTTAATAGTTTAAGGATTAATTAAAAAAAATTACAGGGTGGAATATTTTTTGCATTTACTGAACACGAAATAAAGTGTCGTTATTTGCTTATGTATTTACTTTTCATATTGTTTTATATTACTAATAATAGTATTACTAATTACTATTACTAATAATTATAATAACTAAGGTAGATAATGATAAATAACGTAGATAATGATAAGTAAAGTAGATAATGATAAAGGGGGGGGGGTATAATTTAGTAATTTAAATAGAATGGAAATTAATGTATCTGAAAGAATTTTTGGATCAACTGAAGATCAGGGCCCCCAGTCTTCTTTAGTTAGCTTTATAAGGCCAACTAACGAAAATATCGCGACTTAACCTAACCATCATCAAGGCGTACAGTTGACCTAACGATTGGTTGGGTTAGGTCGTGATATTTTCGTTAGTTAGCCTTATAAGGCTAACTAAAGAAGGCTGGGGCCCTGATCTTCAGGTGATCCGAATTTTTTATATATATCGTTGAATTCAGCAAAATATACAGTGTGTCCAAAAAGTCCCAATCTATTTCTTGTTCACTCCTTGCAAGTAGATTGGGACTTTTGGACACACTGTATTAGTGGTGGACCGGATATCCGCATCATTTTTAACATCCGCATCCGCACTTCTGACTGCGGATGTTACCTCTAATAAATTATGCAATTTACAATTAAATTAGCTTATAAAGTAGCTTATAAGGCCCAGTCATGCACATTTCACGTAAAGTATTAATTATTAATGAACAAACAAATATATAAACCTCAAAATATAAATACCATTAAATCAAACACTGCCTGTCCGCTGTGCGTACTCCACTGATTTTTTTTTCACAGCAACACTAACTTTTCAGAATGAAATTGTTCGTATAAGATCAAGCAGTCTATCGTGTTTCGAACGAGATTATTGTAAATAAATACAAAAAATAATAAATTCTTTAGCAAAAATAAAAATGCTAATTTTCTATAGCAAACACATTGCAAAGTTTGCACAGTTTCTAAAATTAGCAATTGAAAATTGAATGAAACTCGTTTCATTGAATTTTCTGTGGCTGAAACTCTTGAGAAAGTTATTATTTTTATCATAATGAAAACATTAATATTAATTTTAATTCTTATGCATTGCCTGCCATAATAGTAATATCACGAAATTTGAAAAATTATGTCATATATTCATAATTCTATATTATATTAGATTAACTAAATATCCGCATCCGCGGATATTGAAATTAAAAATCCGCATCCGCAGATGTTGAAAAACTGACATCCGGTCCACCACTACACTATGTAATGGGAGTGTTAACCATCTCGATGACCCACGTGGCTGATAATGATAATAATTATAATGTTTGGGCTTGTTTAATTTCCTTCGTAACATCCATATAAAGTCATACGACAGAGAGGACCTACGGCTTTATGTGGGATCCGAACTACGGGTCACTACATCATCTGGAAGAGGACGGTCCCCCCATCCTGTTACTACCCAAATCCAATCTCGCTTACGGGAACGGTGTCACGACATATTTTGTCTAATGAAAATTTCGTTGACACTAATAACCTAACCTAATCCAATCTAATCTAACCCCCTACCCCAACCCCCCCAAAAAGCTAACCGACAGAATATCTTGTCGACGAGCTGTCGCACCTCCAATGGCCACGACATAACCCAACCAAGTTTTAAATTAACACATAAATATCACGCAGCGTGCGCGGCGGACGTCTGAACATGACATTCCTTGATTTTCTTCCGCAGAAATGATTTGGTCAATTTTACTAAAATTTTACTCAAATGATTTAAAACACTTTTAAACAGATTTTGTAAATAGACATATTGTCTTCGACATTTATATCCTTTGCTATGATTAGTGTTAATATTTCCAAAGTAGGAATTACAGTAATTAAAATCATAAAATTTATAATAAAGGTTTGGCAATGGCACTGATGATGTTTATTATAATTAAGACAAGTTATTACACAATTAAACCCCAAGAACAGCGTGGTGTACGGTCACAAAAGATGGTGTGTGTGTGTGTGTGTGTGTGTGACTCCACCAATGAAATAAGCACCTTGGTTAAGCCGCACAAGACTCTGAATGGTCTGCTTCATAATTTATGTATGTAATAACAATAACACTAAGAATTTCGTGTGTGTGTGTATATATATATATATATATATATACAATAAAAGAGGGACAATATTCTTGAATTGTAATAATTTCTGTCATTAATTATTGTTATATTCTACATTTATATGATTAAAATTTCCTTCAAAGGTTTTTTTTTTTACATGACGTTAAATGTAAATCTGATATTTTTTTTTTTTTACCAAATATTTTAACTGACAGCAAAGCAATTATTTTTTTTTCTTTGGTGGATGAAAATACCATATTTCCTTTGTGGTTTATTTCGGCTTGACGACAGTCTGTTGACGGGATAGTTTATCGACAAGCTTTTTTTTTTGGGTGGGTGAGAGACGGGGAGGGTAGATTAAATGAAGTTGGGCTAGGGTAGTATAGTATAGGTTAGGTTAAGTTAAATTATGTTATTCAAAGAGGTATATGCGTTAAGGTGGTGTTTATTTTTAAATATATTTCTAGTGTTTCGAGTAATGGTTAGCCGAACTTACTACTACTGCTGGTGATGACTGAAAACTTAATTGAATTAAATGGATGAGCAGTGCTCAGGATAAGGGTGCCCAAAACAACAACAATTGTGAAACAATGTTAAATCGATAGCGAGAGTCCTGACAAACTAGATCTACAGTGACAATACAGAGGGTTGACAAAAGTAAATAGACACCTTCGTTTTTTTTTTTTTTAACAATATATTTAGAATCATGTTGCTTATCCCTTTCCATTATGTAAAGTTGACACACGTTCTGGCATTCCATTGATGAGCTTTGCCATTTGTTCGTGAGGACAAGTATCGTGGTGTCTATTTGTCTATTTATTTTTGCCAACCCTCTGTAAACAGCGTTTATATTTATCAGGTCATCCCATAAGTAATGTCGTTTTTTAGATCGGAATTTGAAGGACAAAAAAACACTCAACTGAAACTTTTTAATCTAGTATATATTTTCCATCGGAATCAATGACACTCTGCCAACGTCCTACAAGCTTTTCAATGCCATGTTTATAAAATTCAGCCGGTTTTGAGGCAAAAAACGTACAAAGACTGGTGTGCAGGTCATCTAAACAAGTATACTGTTTCTCGTCAAGATAGTTTTGCAGACTCCTGAAGAGATGATAATCTGAAGGCGCAAGGTCTGGAGAATATGGAGGATGTGGAAGTTTTCCCACCCAAGCTTCTCAATTTTTGCAGAAGTGATCCGAGCGGTATGAGGACTTGCGTTGTCGTGGTGGAACACGATTCCTTTCCGATTAACCAAAGAAGGTCTCTTTTTTTTTAGTGCAGTGTTCAATCGATCCAGTTGTTGACAGTAGACTTGAACACAGGCCGGTGTGTTCATTATCTGTGTTCAGCAACGTTTTCGAAAAAATTGTAAAAAGTAGAATGCAGCGATATTTAGAATCTTACAATTTATTATCTCCAAATCAATATGGCTTCCGTAATAATAGAACAACGGAAATGGCTATTTTAAATCTTATGGAAAATGTAAATATAGCTAAGGAGAACAAAGAAATAATGATGTCAATATTTATGGATTTGAGTAAGGCGTTTGATGTAATAGACCATAATATTCTACTTAATAAATTGTATTGTTACGGCTTTAGAGGGGCAATCAGTGATTGGTTTAAAAGTTATTTGTCCGATAGATATAATTTTGTATCAGTAAATAAGGTTTGCTCCACTAAAGCGCTTGTCAAACATGGTGTGCCACAGGGCTCAGTGCTGGGTCCACTGTTATTTTTATTATATATAAATGACCTTCCACGTTCATCTGATATACTGAACTTCATAATGTTTGCAGATGATACAACTCTCTCCTTTTCTTGCAAAGATGTTAATACAGCTAAGAATATATTTCATTCAGAATTCATCAGTGTAATGAAATGGTTGACCACGAATAAACTCTTCCTAAATACCAGTAAAACAAATTCCATGATTTTTACTAATAAAAGAAATGTATATCTTGATGAACTCAATGTTAATGAAATCACCATAAAGGAGTGTACTGTAACAAAATTTCTTGGTGTAATGCTAGATAAGAATTTGCAATGGAGTGATCATGTAAATTATATCGCGAAAAAGATTTCAAGGAGCGTTGCTATAATGTTTAAACTTAGAAATGTAGTCCCTAAACAAGTTTTATTGACTCTTTATCATACTCTTGTTCTTCCTTATATAACATACTGCACCCTTGTTTGGGGAAACTCCGCTAACAACGCATTAAATGGTATCTTTGTCATCCAAAAACGAGCAATAAGGTTATTATCTGATGCTGATTTCCTTGATCACTCTAGTCCATTATTTAAAGAGCTAAACCTACTAAAGCTCAATGATATAACCAAACTGGCACATTTTATTTTTATTTACAAGTGTAAGAGCAAAATCATTAATTTGCAATGGGTAAATAGATATTTTGTAACTCATCAAGAAATCCACCCGTATCAGACCAGAAATAGATCAAAGATTGTTATACCTCAATTTAGATTGTCTTCATCTCAAAAACTACCCATTTTCATTGGATTGAAACTATGGAATGACTTGCATGCCGATATAAAAAATATTGCGAATGTAAATTTGTTTAAAACCAAGTTAAAATCCCGATTAATAATGGGATACTAACAAAAATCTTGGATTAATGTCCACTAATAATGTTTAATATTGTCCATTAATATTGTTTAATATTGAAATACAGGCTTTAACTATTAATAATACTTATTTACTTATTTATTTATTTTATTATTATTAATTATAACGGCTAGCTGCTTATTTTTAATAAGAGCCCAGTAAAACCTAAAGCTTAAGGGCCAAATTTAAAAAAAAAAAAAAAAAAATAGTCGAGCTTCACAATTATTTGTCATTGTAAAAATTGTAAATTGTAAAAAGACTACTGTATTTATTTTATTATTAATAAAGGTTATTCTATTCTATTCTATTCTATAAAGTGTATTACACCACCTTTATCCCACCAAACACTAAGCAACACTTTCCGAGGGTGAAGATTTGGTTTTGGCTGTGGTGTCGCTGTTTCTCCGGCACAAACCCACTGTCGACGGCGCTTAACATTCTGGTACAGTATCCACTTTTCATCACCATCCACTAAACGGTGCAAAAACGGATCTTGGAGTTCACGGGAATGAAGAGCTGTGCTAATGTTTACCCGCACCCTCAGATTGTCGACCGACAATTCATGTGGCACCCATTTTCCTAACTTAGGCACTTTCCCGAGTTGTTACAAATGTCGATGGATGGTGGACGGGGATGAATTGAGTTTCTGGGCCAATTCTTCGACAGTTGTTGAACAGTCTTCTTCAAGTGTGGCTAACAGCAGGTCATCATCAAACTCAGCAGGGCGTCCAGAGCGTGCTGCATCTGTCAAACAGCAGTCACCATTCCTATACTTTTGAAACCATCTTTGACATTTCCTCACATGCAGAATATCGTTGCCATAAATGTCCTGAATGTTTCGCGTTGCTTCAGTAGCACTATTCCCTTTTTTGAACTCGTAAAACATTATATGCCTGATATGCTCTTCTGATACCGTCATGTTTATGAGGAGTTCACATAAAGCAAAACACACGTCTTCACTGGTCAAGGTCTGTAAAGTATGTAGCGAAACACGATAGATCTCCTCTTAAATATAACCTTCGGAAAATTTATGCTTAAACCGAGTAGGACTAGTTTAAACTTAATATATCGTAAAAAACGACATTACTTATGGGATGACCTGATAATATATATAAATGTTAATAATAATATAATTAAAGCACGTTTCAAATACCGCAACAGGAGAGAACTGAAAAAATCAATTACACACACACACACACACACACAAGGTATATAATGCCCAAGATATAGCCATCAGTTGTATTGTAGCAGCTTGAGACAAATTTATAGAGCTTAATTGTATAGGTTACCAAGATAGGCTGCAGTAATTTATAATATTATAGGTTGACGAGGTACGGTAATTAAATAATTAATAAGTTATTTGTCATCAGGCAGCAAACACTAATAATCAAGGAAAAGAATAGACTGAGCTGGTTTTTCTTTTACTTAATAGCAAATGAACGTTCACAGTGAATAACAATACAATTGTTTAAATTGAATTTGCATAACATTTGAAGAGTTGTTACATCTTCGAATGACGAGCGATGACTGATTTCCTCTTCTCGTTCTTAAGTGAAGCTTATTGCGATGGTTCGTTTTTCCGGAACATGGTCATTTCCGACGGAGGTAAACCTTGAAGACTCGTAGGTCTGAGAAAGCTTTTTACTTAATAGTCGTTTTATTGGCATGAAGGCTTTTGGCGCATTTATGATATCGTGGAAGTGCTTTATGATGCTGACATTTGTTCAGGCGGTTACGAAATTAAGGTAGCTCTTCGTATCCGAAGACGTCCGTTTTGGTTGTCCTCTATGCCTGCCAAGGAACCTTTTTGGCCACTAGTCCGAATGTAACGAAGATCTGGATGCATCTTTATAAAGGTAATGAATCGAACTCCTGGACTTCAAATGAACAGAGAGCGAAAATTACTTTCGTAAGGGTGACCTTTTTATGATGCTATTCGATACACACTTGAGAAATGAATTGTACGGAGTTTTTGTAATAAAACAAGAGCTGTTTATGGCCACCTCTCTCTCTCTCTCTCTCTCTCTCTCTCTCTCTCTATATATATATATATATATATATATATATATATATATACAGGGTGTTTGAAAACTTTCTGTACAAATTGTAATGGGGGATAGGCAACACCAAGACAAACCCTTTTCGTCTATAAGTGTATGTCCGCTGACGTTACCATTCGGCGCGAGAGGGCGCAGCTGCAATTGGCTAAAAGGTGAAGTGGGCTAGACTCGCGCTTGCCGCGGGCATTCTTAAATCGGACGTAGTACGCGTAACATGTTTATTTAAAGAAGGTGCTGAAAGTTGCGACCGGTAGCATCAATACATGCCCGACAGCGTCGAAGCATTGACCGACGTACACGTCGAAAGATTCCCGGCATTTCGGGAACAGTTCCAGCGGCGACAGCGATTCTTGCTACGAGGTCTTCTTCTGAGTAAATGGGAGTCTCGTACACGAGGTTCTTCATGTGTCCCCACAGGAAGAAATCGAGGCATGTTAAATCGGGCGATCTCGGTGGCCAGGCTACGGGCCCACCCCGGCCTATCCATCGGTCCCCAAAAGTGGCGTTCAGATAATCCCGCACATCGTTGCTGGAGTGTGCTGGGGCCCCGTCGTGTTGAAACCACATTCGTCTACGAATAGCCACGGGAACATCTTCCAGCAGTTCCGGCAACGTTTCTTCAAGAAATATCCAATAAACCCCCCGTCGAGTCGGGCAGGCAGCAGGTACGGTCCAATCAACTTGCCATGGACGATACCCGCCCAAACATTGACGGCGAACCGTTCTTGATGAGCATGCACCCGTGTAGCATGTGGATTTGCGTGCGCCCACACGTGAGAATTGTGCATGTTAAACACACCCTCACGTGTGAAACAGGCCTCATCTGAGAACAGCACATAAGCCGGAAAATTAGGCTGCACCGCTGTCTGCTGCAGAAACCAGCGTGCGAATTCCACACGAAGAGGGTAATCCCGAGGTTGTAATGCCTGGACTCTCTGACGATGAAACGGATGTAACTGCTGCTCGTGCAACACTCTCCAGACCAGGTCGTGGTTCACACCGAGGATACGTGCAACACCTCGCGTGCTTGCGCTTGGATTGTCCTCAAATCGCCGTAGGATTTCTTCTTCCATGTCAGGAGTGCGCACGTTTCTCTCCCGACCAGTGTCATACATGTTTGCATGGAATGTTCCAGTTTCTCGCAGTCGCCGATGCAAATGCGCAAACGTTTGGTGGTTTGGCACACGTCTGTTTGGGAAGCGCTGTCGGTACAACCTCACAGCAGCTCTTCCGTTTCCATTGGCAGCCCCATACACCATATGCATGTCAGCCATCTCAGCAGTCGTGAAGCGCTCCATGTTACGCGTACTACGTCCGATTTAAGAATGCCCGCGGCAAGCGCGAGTCTAGCCCACTTCACCTTTTAGCCAATTGCAGCGGCGCCCTCTCGCGCCGAATGGTGACGTCAGCGGACATACACTTATAGACGAAAAGGGTTTGTCTTGGTGTCTATCCCCATTACAATTTGTACAGAAAGTTTTCAAACACCCTGTATATATATATATATATATATATATATATATATATATATATATATATATATATATATATATATATACGGGATGAATTTCACAATTATATATATATATATATTTTACAGGCCTATTGCTGTCGCTTCCTGCTTCTCGAAACTACTAGAAAAACTCTTGTTACTCCGATTAAATGATTTCCTATGGACATCTAATCAGTTTGGCTTTAAAAGATCCCACTCAACTGACCTGTGTATCTATGTACTTAAAGAAACAATATCTAAATACATTAACAGTAATTCAACCATTTATAGCTGTTTCCTTGATATAAGTAAGGCATATGATAGGGTGAACCACAATATTTTTTTTGCAAAACTAGAAGACAGGAAGGTTCCCATGTACATATTAAATTTATTGAAATTTTGGTATTCCCACCAATCTTTCACTGTTAGGTGGGGCAATGTACTATCCGAGTGTTTTGGCTCCTCTTGCGGGGTGAGACAAGGCTCTTTGCTCTCCCCTATGCTGTTTAATGTGTATATTGACAGATTAATTGCGTCACTTAATAAGGCAACAGTGGGATGTTGTATAAATAACACAAGGATAAATAACTTAGTTTATGCCGATGATATGGTGTTAATAAGTCCCTCTGTTAAAGGTCTGGATCGGCTACTAAATGTCTGCGAAGTGTATTCGCAGAAACATGATATTCTTTTTAATGTTACAAAAAACTAAGGTTATGCAATTTCATCCTAAAAGCTGTAATCAGCCAGCTGATATAAGGTTTAAAATGAATGGTGAAGTAATTGAGGAAGTACAAGAGTTTAAGTATTTGGGTCAAACTATTACCAGCTCCTTGAGTGATGACTCGGATATAAGAAAACAATCTCGAAGCCTGTGTGCTAAAGCGAATATGACCATAAGGAACTTTCGTTTCTGTACAAGTGAAGCTAAAGACACACTCTTTCGTACTTTCTGCAGTAATATATACGGTCAGCAACTGTGGGTGAATTATAAGAAAGGTTCCGGCAGAACCCTAAATTTGCTGTACAACAGGTATTTTAGACTCTTACATAAATTACCCCCGAGATGCTCAGCTTCGCAAATGTTTGCTACCCGCAATGTCCGAGCTTCCCGGAAATCACAAGACGTGCTCAACACAGTCTAATGCAAAGAATTAAAAATCAACCAACCCGATCATCCAAGCTATCCATGAGTCCTGCCATTTATCCTCTAAGCTATGGACTTTGGTACGAAAACGTCTGTCTGTAGCTCCACTTAACTTCGACAGTGCAGTATTTTCTAATCAATTGTATATATTTCTATCCTTAGTATAAGAACTGTCATTGTATTAATAATATTTGTCATATGGACTATAGTCTGCCAATAAACCTTTTCATTTTCATTTCATATATATATATATATATATATATATATAATATATATATATATGGGATGAATTTCACAATTAAACACGTGAAATGAATGAATGATGCAAACCACAAGGAAATAATTTTTCTTTTTCCTTGTGGGTTGGATCATATATATATATATATATATATATATATATATATAACAGGCCGGATTTAGCTATAGGCGAACTAGGCGATCGCCTAGGGCCTCGCGCCAAAGGGGGCCTCGCTCAAGCCGTTTTGCGCGTTCTGTTCAAGTGATATTAATGATTTAGAACTCTATGAAGAACTTAAAGTACTTTGCAGGTTTATACCTGAGAAAACAGATCTCGGAAATGCCCTTGTTTATATAGTGCAAAACGACTAAGTGAGATTTATCCTAATGTTTATGTTGCACTTCGAATAGTATTAACCATCCCAGTTACTGTTGCTTCGGCTGAAAGAAGTTTCTCGCGTCTCAAACTCATTAAAACATATTTGCGTTCCACCATGTCTCAAGCGAGATTGCAATCATTAGCTATGTTATCAATAGAAAACGATATAACAAATTCATTAGATTATTCTCAATTAATTGAAGAGTTTAGCTCGAAGAAAAGTAGAAAAGCATTGCTGTAATATTCAAGGAGGCATCTGAACCAAATATTAAAGCATTAATATTTAGCCTGATGAGTCGATCGCTCACTATTATAAAAAATGAAATGTCAACATCTCTTATACATCACATATGAAAAACGTTTGTATACTATGGAAAGTCATTACCTATAATATTATATAAATCTTAGAAATCATTGTCTTATATTTTCGATACAAATCTTGATTCCTATTATAATTTATACTTATTTGTATGGTTTATTTATATTTCTTATACAATTTCCATGCGTGATTATTTTGGTTTGGTTTAATTTTTAAGTGCTGGCATAGTTCTGTCTATGCGGGATTCTAATATTGCTGGTATAGTACCGACAATTAAGTCCATATTTTCATATATATAGGCCTAGGGCCTCGCAATTTCTAGATCTGCCTAGGGCCTCGCAACTTCTAGATCCGGCCCTGTATGTATATATATATATATATATATATTATATATATATATAATCAGTTTAAAAAACGAAGAGATAATAAAAGAATATTTTTCATTCATTTCATTAATTATGAACGATTTTTTAGTTAACATTTTATTTCTTAGGGAAAAAAAAACATTCTTAGGATGTATTTGATATTCGCCCAGCTATTTTATGAGTTCCAAACCAATGAAGAATGCTATAGTTTGCGCAGGCGCAGTCTCCACATTTCAGAAATAAATATATAAATAATAATCATACACACACACACACACACACACATATATACTGTATATATATATATATATATATATATATATATATATATATATATATATATATATATAAATGGTTCTGATCTCTGGATATCCATTTATATAGAAATTGAAGGTTTATGTTAAACGAGAAAAATTTGTAAACGACTGCATGAGAAGATCTAATCCCGAATGTGAGGTTGAAAGTGTACCATGTACTCGTATAAAAACAATATTTAGAATCTTGTAATTGGAGAAACCCTTTAGGGTCTTTATATGAAGTAAAATAAAAAAACTGATTGACTGAAGTCGCTAAAACATAATAAAAAAACATTCAGATAAAGTATTCTAAAATAAAAACGTGTATATATATATATATATATACACACACAAAATTTGCCCTCACCATGGTTCGAACCCACGAACCCACCACGTCTTGAATAGAAGGTGAGGGCGCTAGCCACTGCACCCACTACACTACTATGCAAAATCGTGCGTGTTCATGCATGATATTTCATATATATATATATATAAACGTAAATGGTGACGGTACAGCTTGGGGCGTAAGATTGCAGGCGGGGAGATCTTGCATAGCGAAGGATATAAAAAAATAATGAGATACTAAAATGTGTTTACGACTTCGGGACTTGTGAAGCTTTGATGTCCTTCCATTGAAACTTTTACGAGCCAAATTCATGTTTACGCCTTGCCAGGGTCGAGGGGAAAAGAATACAAAGGTGTTTCCGCGTATTACCCCTATAACGGACTTCACTCCCAAATTAGATCGGACTTCTCCCGCTTGTAAATTATTCCGGATTATTCCCGGATTATTCGGGTTTCTCTCATGGTTTGTCGGAATGGACTTTCGTTATACGACTTTCGTAATTGCGTTTGAGGAATTCCGTTGTCTTTCCTTTAAGTAAATTATTAATGCGAAATTGGAGGGATTCGTGTGTGTGTGTGTGTGTGTCTCTTTTTATATTGGGGCCGCGGGGGGGGGAGATTTGTTTTTTGTTCTGAGGGAAGCAGGTCTCGAGTATTATTTGAAGTGATGCATCAGACTTATTTTTTGGTTTTATATTCAGGTAATTGGTTTTATTTTGTTAAGGGGGTAATATTTTATACCTGTCATTCATCATAAAGTTTATATACGTATATATATATATATATATATATATATATATTAATAACTGATAGATATGTAATAAAAAATTTAGAATAATAATAAGCGTTCTCGAAAACTGCAATTAATTCTCTCGCGCTCTCACTAATTACTGATAATTACTGCAATTATAATTGTTACTACCTAACTTATAACCGATTCCCAACATGGTTTCCGCAAACGTAGATCCTACCTAATTTACCCGTTAGAATTCTTATCCAGTTTTTCTATATGATTGCATCCGTTCCAGGGCATTATATAAACATGGTATACTTAAATTTCTAAAAGGCGCTCGACAAAATGTCACACGAGAACTGCTGACGAAAGTAAGGGCCCTTGGTATAAAAGATATTGTGGATCGAGCACTAGTTAAGTGATAGGGAACAGAGGGCTGTAATTAAAGTTGAAACCTTCGGGTGGGCGCCCGTATGAAGTGGCGTTCCAAGGGGGTCAGTTCTGGAACCGCTTTTGTTTATTACAGCATACGTAAATGACATAGATATAAATATATTAATTACTATTTTAAAATTCGCTGGCTACACCAAGTTAGGTTCCCGTGTAGGCATTGCGGAAGGTATCCTAAAAATTAAAAAGACTTAGATCGACTCGCGAGTGTTCGACCACTTGGCAAATGCCTTTTAACGTAGACAAACGCAAAGTGATACGCATGGGGACCAGGAGTCGATGTGCTAACTAGCCTTTGCTCGGGTACGAATTTGTAACGACCAACTTGAAAAAGGACTTGGGTGTATTTGTAAGTAGTGATCTCAAGTTTTCCAAACATTGTATTGAAGCTGAAAAGAAGCGTAATAAAATAGTAGCAAAAACGTTATTCTCCCTCTCTATAATGTATTGGTTAGGTTTCACCTCGAGTACGCTGTGTAGTTTTGGTCCCCATTTTTGGGAATACACATACAAAAGGTTGAAAATATTCAAGCCAGAGTTACTGAACTAATTCCGTCTGTCCGACGTAAATCATACGGTCGTAGACTCGATGATCTTAATTTATTTTCCTTTAAGAAACGTCATCTCAGAGGCCTAAGTCTTTAAGTTTCTGAATACGATCGACAACGTTGATTACTCTGAACTTTTTAAATGAAACACGAACCCGACTCTAACAACGGCTTGAAAATTCAACCAAAACGGTACAACACGGATATTTGTGGATATTTCTTTCCGTACAAGATTGGCAATTATTGGGATAAGCTGCTTCTTGAAGTCGTTCTGCACAGTACAAAACGTCAGTGGACCCGAATATTGTAGAGTGGTGAAGCGAAAATAGAACTCTGTGGGTAAGCACAACGACGCTATTTGGAGAAAACAGAATGATGCCTTTTCTGAAAAGAACACCATGATGGTAGATGAATTCTACTTTGGGGATGCATTTCCTTCGCAAGTACTGGAAACCTCGTAAGGATTGAAGGGAGAATGGATTCGGTAAAATATCAACATATATTAAAAACGATTTTTCTGTAAGAAAACTCGGTCTTTGTCAACGGTGGGTGCTGCAACAGGACAATAATCCAAACTTGCAATGGCGTGCGGTGGGTATGTCCACAGGGTAAGCAGTAGCTATATATATATATATATATATATATATATATATATAATTATATATATATATATATATAAACAGCATCATAACTTTACATTAGTTTTCGATTATTGTAGTAATATAGTGACTTTTTGTAATTTAACTTTTAACTGGGTAGGCGGCGCATGCCCAGCTTACCCTGTGTGCAACGCTACTGAAAGCACACTTCGCATGCAACAAAGAAATGGTTACAGTGCAAAAAAAAATAGAGATTTTAGAATGGCCACCACAGAATCCTGACTTTGTCCACAGAGTCTTGAATCTTTGAAATGATTTGAAGAAGGTTATCCATAGCAGGAACCCTTCAAACTTAAAGGAACTTGAAGGATTTTCCATGGAAGAGTGTTAAAAACTCCCAGCGGTCCGGTGCCAGAGCCTCATAAAGTCGTAGAGACACCGTTTATTTGAAGTAATTTAGATCAGAGGAGCTGCTACAAGATATTAAAAAATGGGTAGGAATAATTTTGAAACTGTTATTTAATAGGTAGAAATTTATATGTAGGAAGACTTCTTCATAAATTACATAGAGTTACTTACTGAGCATAGGATTCAGTTGTTCTATTTGTCATTATGAGCAGTGGCGGCTCGTCGGTAGGCACTGAGGAACTGCAGTACCCCTAAATTTTTTATTTACAATTGAAATAATCAAGAACAATATAAGGATGAGCTCACTGAATAACTTTTTCAATAACTTTTGAAACTTTTATTCATTGCTCAATGCTCATCCTTTTATTTCAGTAATTATTTCAACCCATTCTTAGAGACAGCACCCCTAGAATTTTTAGTCACGAGCCGCCACTGATTATATTTTTTTTTATTAGTAAATAGTAAATGGCAGAAAAGATTGGTTGCTTTTCATACCCAACCACAATATTTTTCATTATTATTTCCTCATGGGGTACCAATAATTGCAACTATACAATAAATAAATAAATAAATATTGTTTGCTTGTTTATACGCCTCGGTGGTGTAATGGTTAGCATCGCTGACTACGAATCTATCAGCCCCGGGATCGAGACCCGGTGACGGCAGCCGGCGCGCACCAAAACCCAGCTGTTCATCCTTCCACACAATAAAGAAATTGATTGGTAGATAAATGGGTACCCTGGGTTACCTAGTGGTTAAAACGCTGGGCTGGTGGTCGGGCGTGGTTCGGATTCCACGTTAAACTGTACGACTAAGGTGGAGAACAATTTGGGCGGAAACAAAACCAAGGTTTTATATATATATATATATATATATATATACAGGTAGCCCTCATTTTGCGCTGGTCCGATTTGCGCCGATTCGCAATGGCGCCGGTCACTATCCACAAGGCCATCAATATTTATTTTTGCAATTTTTTTATAAATTAAAAATTTAAAATCGTCAAAAATGGTAAAAATATGTAACTACTGTATATATAAACTGTATATACAATATATATATATACTGTATAAGTGCTGTACAACTAGTACTGTACTGTATTTAAAGTTAATGTTGTCTACAATCTACATGCCTCCTAATACAACATCAGTTTTGCAACCCATGGACCAGGGAGTAATAGCCACCTTTAAAAGCTTATTACCTACGGCAAACATTTAGAGAAATGGTAAAAGCTTTAGACATGTCCAACATTACCATCAAAGAATATTGGCGGTCGTTTGATGTCTTAAAGGGCATCAATCACATTAACACAGCCTGGCAAGAAGTGACTGTCAATTGTCTAAATGGAGTGTGGCGTAAACTTCTCCCAGATTTCATGCATGACTTCAGAGGATTCGAGCCACAACAGAATGTTGTAGAAGACATCAGCAGGCTGGCACAAGAGGCAGGGTTAGAAGAAGTTACAGTTGAAGATGTAACTGAGCTCTTGGAAAGTCATGCAGAGACTCTTTCAAATGAAGACCTTGAAGAGTTAGCTGCAGAACTTAGCCAACAGCAGGAGGAAGAGAAAGAAGAAGACCCTCCTCTAAAAATTATGAAGACCAGTGATCTACAACGGATTCTTGCGAGTGTAGAGTCCCTCACTAATGAGCTCTGTGACATTGATCACGACTGGGAGAGGAGTGCCACAGTTAAAAGGAGTGTCATATCAAGGCCTGAGCCCTTATTTTGAAATTGTTAAAGAAAGGAGGAAGAAATCCAGGCAATCAACACTTGATTCTTTCTTCAAAAAAAGGCAACCTTCTCAACCAGGGCCTTCAACAGAAGATCCTCAACCAGGACCTTCAAAAGTCAACTAAAACTTCTGCATTACGCCACTGTCAAAAAATATCAATGCAGGGGCCTGACAGTGGCGCTTATAAGACCACGTGTGGGCTCCAAACATGTGAAGGTAAGTGTACAAAATTTAATTGTTTTATGTATTAATTTATTTTTTATTTATTATATTTATGTAGGTTAAAAATAAAACACTTTTTTTAATTAAAAAAGTTTATTTCTGAGCTTTAAATACTCCAGTATTGAAAAGGTTAGGTAAACTTTTTGGTGCCCGGAACCTAACCCTGTTATTTCCCATTGACTCCATTATATAAAGGGTTCCATTTGTGCCGATTCCATTTGCGCCTGTCCCCTCAAGAACCTAACCGCAGCGTAAATCGAGGGCTACCTGTATATATATATATATATATATATATATATATAAAAGCTGCATTTGTATCATAAAGCATTTTGCGAGATGAAAAGGACTTGCCTATTCATACGAATTAACCACAAATAATAAATAAATAAATAATATAAAATAAAATAAAGATTTTATATAAATGTAAACATATTTTGTAAAATATTATTTAGAATAAAAATCTTTAAAAATTAATTGTAAAATGGTTTCGTCTTTTAGAGACTGAGGAAAAGCATTGATTGAATACGATCAACCGAGTTTCGAGAAATAACCTGCGTAGTTTGTTTGTTGAAATTAACTGCAAAACTGCAGATGGGAAAAAGGGGTCAAAAGGTGTTGAAAAAGAGGGGTAAAATTTTATTTTGACGAGGGAATAAAAGGAGGGGGAAGTTAAAAAGGAGGTGGGGGTACGTTATAGGAGGGCTAGGGGGGTGGGTGGAGAAAAGAAGTTGAAAGTGAGACCACCGGAAATATGGCACACGAGAACTGAAAATACAATGATTCATTTTTAATTATCTTCTTTCGGGATAAAAATTAAAATATAAAACACTTCGGTCAAGAGTATTTTTCAATTAATTTTAATTAATAATTAACTTGGTGTTTTTTTATGATCCAACGTCGCTTAACTTTTAATAACAAATACATAAAAGAAAGTTGCTATTTTACTTCTCAGTTAAGTATTCTTTTAAATTTTATTTTCGAAGTCTCACGGAGCTACACATTAGAAAATGATAGTATAGTCTTCTTAAGTTACCCTTAATATTAGATGCGCATCTCCGCATTAACTATCTTAAGTAGACAGACAGACAGACAACAATTTATTTCTTCTGCTGTGGGGGGGGGGAATAATGGCCTGGGAAATGTAACGCATTACGTAAAAATTAAAAACTAAAAGAACTTTGTAAGTAATTTAAAGAAAATTAATCAAGTCTACATAAAGTCTACTCTGAAAAACAAAAAAAAAGGTTTGATATCTATTTTTGGCTGATTTATTTACTAAGTTTATTTTATGTAATTTTTTTTTTTAGTGAAATTTACTAATTAGTAATGGAAAGTATCATATTAGTAAAATATTCTCCACAGGGACTGATAATATGTACGACTGTGATTTTGTATGGTCATCGAAATAGTTGATTGTAAGCTACCATTTAATAATTAATCAATCAGGAGGACCAGAAACTGATAAAGCGCTGAGGTCACACGATTACGCCCCATTGCGCTAACTAACCAGCACGGTCGTGAGTCGAATACCCGAGCTCAGTGTCTTCATTTCTACATCGAACGAATGACTTAATTGAAAAGGCTGAAGTTACTCGTAAAATGGGGCTGAACGTATTTTCTCAATGTGATATTTAATCTACAATTTATTTGGGGTAAGGTTAAGTTAGGTCAGGTTAGCGTAGGGCAGGGTAGGTTAGTTAGTTAGGTTAGTTAAGTTAGGTTTTTAGTGTCAATATAATGTCCGGTCGAGCAAATGAATATACTCGTAGGTCTCCAACTGCGGCGGAGGTGAGAATCGAACCCAAGCCTTCTCAGCCTGGGGCTGGGTCTAATCAACCAACGGAAACTTTATTTAGATTCTTAGTGATTTAAATGGACATATTGGAGTAAACCGAGATGGAGTGGAAAATGGTGTAGGAATCTGAGGGGGGGGGGAGAGGGGGAGAGGGGGATTGAATTATGGCTGAACACCTTTTATTAGCACAATATTCTCATAAATTTACATGGTACAGGTGGAACAGATAAGTTAATCGGTGTGCAAATAAATCACTGATATAGATTTCACTTTGTCAACGATGAAAATTTGTTGTGGAATGTAAGGACTACACCACATGTTTCGCTTGAATGGTGTTGGCAGAACTAATGTTAAGATAGTCGTACTTGCCAACTTGCCACTCCCAACCGGACGGAAAAGATTGATAGTGGAAAATTGGGAGCTGAGGAAGTAAAAAATCAACAACACTTAAAAACTGCAGAACTCCCGATTGATAATAGTGCATCGCGATAGAAAATTGGAGCAACAACTTGGAAACATTTTAAGAGTTGAATAATGGGGATCTCAGAGGAGGTGATCAGAATGTCAAACATATTGGAGTGAAGGGTGAGAAGGAAAAGTATGGTGGAAAGATGAGGTGAGAGAGGCAATGAAGAGAAAAAAAGCAGAGAATTCAAAAGATGACTGAAAAAAATGACACGGAAGGTAACAAACTAGAGGGAAAAGTTTTCTTCCTCACATGCAGGACTGAACGAGGAATGGACTGAATTACTTATTGGCCCTTGTGACATACTGTAGATAAAAAATGGAACGAATATTTTTCCTTCTCTTTTGAATGTCAAGTACGATATGGATAGGCTGACCATACGTACCGTTTTGAACGGGACAGTACCGTTTGTTTTATATTTCCTGGCCGTCCCGTCGTTTTAATAAAAATGTCAATTTTGTCCCGGTTTATGTACTTACTTTTTCATGAATACAGAATATTACATAACCCCCGTCCCGTTTTTGTCTCAAGGAAATATGGTCAGCCTAGATATGGATGAACACTCAATTAAATCTTTAATGGCAGATAATGATAACGATGTTATAACACTCCAAGAAGTGAGGAAGGTTATCATAAAAATAAAAAACGGGAAGTTTCCTGGATGTAGTGTCTTACCTGCTGAAGTATAAAAGAATATTAGAGAAAATGAGGCGATACTACTACATCGCAGGAACAACAGCAGGAGAATGGAGGAAAGCAATAATGTGTCCTATATAAGACAGGAAGCCCGTCAGAAATATCTTTCTACTGCCACAAGTGAACAAGATTTATGAAAAAATAACAGAAGGGAGACTTAGTACAATAGTTGAAGAAACTCTAAGCTAGATGAATAACAACGTGGAATCAGACGAAATTGAAAGACACGAAAATTGGTGTTTGCCTTCAAAAGGCTAATGGAAAAAGACTGAAAGTTTGACCAGAGTAGATATTTGGTGTTGTTGGACTTTCAAAAGGCCTTTGACTGTGTACCAGATCGCGACTGTGGGGGAAGCTTGAGGATGATTATTATGGAATACCTTTAAACTAATAAGATCATTAAAAGTATGTACGATGTTTGTGAAACTATGATAATAGCTAGACAAGATCAATAAAACTGGTTTGAAGTTAAAGCTGAAGTGCGACAGGGGAGTGTTCTGTCGCCACTTTTGTAAACACTCTTCATGGAAAGGAATATGTACTAGCGAAGAATCTAAGGCAGTGGTGCACAAACTTTTTTGATGTGAGGGCCAAGCGAAGAAAATAACCAGGGCCGTAACTAGGGTTTAGAAATTAGTGAGGTCCAGATTTTTTTCGAGCGCGGCGGGACGAGCAAAATTCAGACCAAAATGACATCTACAAACACAACCCAAGCTATACACTAAACACAAAAACACAAAACGCTCGACGCTCCCTCTTTTCAAAAGAAAAGCGGTAATATGCGTTTCATACACGGAGAACGGTTCAGTCTCTTTTTTTTTTTAGGAAATAATTACCGAGGTCCGGACCTCGGTGACCTCATAGGTAGTTACGGCCATGAAAATAACTAAATGTATTAGCCTACTTACTTTCCATCTAAGTCATAAATTGGGTCACTTTTATATTCTAACTTTTTCATTGAATTGAAAAGACCCGTGGGGCCACTGAAAAGGCCCGTGGGGGACACATTTGGCCCGCGGGCCAGGGTTTGTGCATCACTGAT
This sequence comes from Bathynomus jamesi, assembly GCA_023014485.1. Classification (NCBI taxonomy): domain Eukaryota; kingdom Metazoa; phylum Arthropoda; class Malacostraca; order Isopoda; family Cirolanidae; genus Bathynomus; species Bathynomus jamesi. Next base: position 200,952 of record JAJOZX010000613.1, on the reverse strand, counting down.
CTAAGGTAACAATCCTTTATGGAAGGATATTAAAATTATGACCAGATAAAGAGAAGACCTACAAGGGCAGATTATAATTATAGATGGAATGATACATTACCGTAATATGGAATGAATCCGGGTAGATCTAATTTTGAAGTTAAGCCTGGTCAGGGGCACAGTTAGTTATGCTTGGTCAGGGGCAGGGCCCGAAATTTGTCGCTGAACTGAAATTCTCAATGATGCCAAGAAAAGTGTATGGGTTCGTAGGCTCTTGTCACAATTTAAAAGCCCTTATAGAAATTACAGGCTCACCCAGGAACCCATTAGGGTGGGAGGACGGTGAGGTAGTCGGCTGTAGCTCACTTAGCCGACAGTTAAACTAACCTCTGGTTCTACACTGGCATCGAAAATCATTTGGTAAACTAAGCTTCCATATTCAGATTCCGTGAGTGAATCAATGGCAAAGGACAGGGGCAGCCTGAGATCAAAGCGAGGATTTCTCAGTATAGCAAGAACTTCAGTATGGCCAACATACGAAGAACAAGGAAATAGCTAAATTGGTTAAAACTATCCTATATCTTTCAGAAAGTTAAACCTGTCCTATGTACCTCTCACCGGAGCGATCTTTTCTAACATAGAGTATTGCTCGGAAAAAATGGACTATGACAAAATGGACTTCAAATCAGATTGAAGTAGCTGAGATGTAACTAGAAGGGATCGTTTGAAAAGTGTCAGACTTCTCTAAAATGTTCGGATGGAATCAGTCACAACATTTGTCTAGAATGAGTGACTCAAGATTGGAAGAGAAGCATTTCGTGTGACAACATGAAGCAGAAGACATGCATGTGGTCTGATGGCCGAGGAAGAGGTGAACTGAGAGTGTGAGGAAGGGGAGCAGGGATTCTCAAAGTTACTCTGGTTGAAGGGCCATTTCAAAGAAGCGGTCCTGGGTATCGGGCCACATACTGACAATTTCTTAAAATTTAGCATTTGAATATTTAGGTAATAAACGATATCGAAATAAAATTACCTCCTAGAAAAAAAATCATGTTTTTTATACAAATTCCATTGGATTTCACATTTTCTACAAGGGCCACTCAATATATTTTGCCCCACCTTTTTTTTCTTTCCAAGTTTCTTGTTAAGTTCCAGAAATTTTGTACACAAGTAGTTACATACCTTTTTTACAAGTTTTTATTTTTCCACATAGTCTCCATCCTTTTCTACGGCTTTCCTCCACCTCGAAACAAGGGCCTTTATTCCTTGCTGGTAAAAGTCCGTTGGCTTCCGCTGGAGCCACCTCTTAACCTCCTCAACAACCTCATCATCACTCTGAAACTTTCTTCCAGGAATAGCATCCTTCATTGGCCCAAACAAATGGAAGTGTGAAGGTGCCAGATCCGGGCTGTATGGAGGGTCGGGTAACACAGTCAAGTGCATTTTTGTGATGGCCTCTCTTGCTTGCAAATTGTTGTGTGGTCTTGTGTTATCGTGCAAAAGAAGGACGTCTTCCAGTTTTGTCTCCGGTCGAACTCGATTTATACGTCTCTGGAGTCTCTGTAGGGTAGCAATATATGCCTCTGAGTTGATTGTTTGTCCTTTCTTCATAATGTCCGCCAGAATCACCCCTTTCATGTCCCAGAAGATGGTGGCCATAACCTTCCCTGCAGAGGGAGCCATTTTGAACTTTTTCTTGCGTAGAGAGTCTGAGTCTCCATGGATTGGCGTTTTGTTTCAGGTTCAAAGTGGTGTACCCAAGTCTCATCCCCAGTCACAGTTCGTGAAAGGAAGTCATCCCCTTCTGTCTCGTATCGAACCAACGACTCAGAAACAATTTCTTTTCTTTGGGCTTTGTGATCTTCAGTCATTTCACAAGGAACAAACCGTGAACACACTTTTGAGTATCCCAGTTGTTGAATTATCGTATTCACACTTCCTTCACTAACTCCTAGCTCCACTGATAGCTCCTTGTATGTGACGCGCCGGTTTGATCGAATGATGCTGTTATAGGCTGACCATATTTCCTTGAGACAAAAACGGGACATTGGGATGGCAAAAAAGGGACGGGGGTTATGTAATATTCTGTATTCATGAAAAAGTAAGTACATAAACCGGGACAAAATTGACATTTTTATTAAAACGACGGGACGGCCAGGAAATATTAAAAAAACGGTACTGTCCCGTTCAAAACGGTACGTATGGTCAGCCTATGCTGTTAGCACGTTGCACATTGTGAGATGTCACAGCCGATGTCGGGCGACCGCTGCGTGGCTCATCATCGAGGCTGGCTCTCCCTCTCTCCGATGATCTCACACGTTTAGACCAGCGTCCACCTGTGCTTTGATCAACAACAGCATCTCCGTAAACGTTTTGTAGACGTTTGTGAATATTTCCGTAGACGTTTGTGAATATTTCCGACTGTTTCCTTGTCTGCGGTTAAGAACTCAATAACAGCTCTCTGTTTACGACGCACATCACTGTCAGACGCCATTTTCGAAACTGCGTTAACCATCGGTTTTATACAAGGGCGTTTAAAAGTGGTTTTATACAAGTAGGGGAGGTTCAAACTGGAAAAATCCGGTTATGTGAAGCGCAGAAAGTTCAAACTTACGGCCCAAAAGACATTTCAGCCCCATGGCCTATTATTTACCTAAAAAGGGTGGGGCAAAATATATTGAGTGCCTCTAGTATATATATATATATATATATATATATATATATATATGACATTTAGTTTAAAGTTACAGCAAGCATTTTTGAAAAGGGAGCTAAAATCTCCTTAATTAAATTCAAAAGCAAAAATCACAGTGTTCGGTTTCATAACCCCCCGAAAATATAGTTTGTTTTTCAAAGCAGACGTGTGTGTGTGTGTATGTGTGTGTGTGTGTTTGTATGTGTATAACTACACAAAAATACACACACTGTGTATAAACTTTGTTGTTTTGTACGTATAAGGGAATATTTTACATGTACAAGTACATACGATGCGGTTGTTAGCATGTGACAAAAGGAATATGAATTTTTGGGTGTTAAATTTCTAATTTCCATTCTTTTTTTTTGTTTCACTTTTAAGCACGCAAAATTAATTAACTTGAAGCTATGAAGTTACAGTTTAGTTAATGCTTACTGTATGAAGTTACAGTCATGTTACAGTCATTATTTGATAGTCAGTCGTATTTATTGATCAATACCAAATTTCGTTTATGCTCGTTGGACTGTTTGAAAATATTTTACTTGACGAAATTATTGATTTATTGGATCTTTTCCGTTTGACTGCCGCCATTGAAACATAAGAGGTGAGTGCCCCCAGCCTTCTTTACTAAGCCTTATAAGGCTAACTAACGAAAATATCACGACCTAACCTAACCAATCGTTAGGTCAACTGTACGACCTTGACGATTGGTTAGGTTAGGTCGTGATATTTTTGTTAGTTAGCCTTATAAAGCTAACTAAAGAAGGCTATGTTTCAATGGCGCAGTCAAACGGAAAAGATCCGATTTATTTTCCATTCAAATAAAATCCAGTAAATACGTTTGATTTTTCGTGTTTCTGACATGCTTTTATCATCTCTGAAACTGTTAGCAATATTGGTTTATTTTTTTAAATTTAACTTAACTTATATAATCTGTGTAAAAAAAATAGTGGAAATTTTAAAATTCGTAAATAATTAAAAATTGGCTCGCAAAATATTTGAAATGACTGTGCATTCGGTATCCATTATTTTTACTGATCAGGTTAATTTATCAACCAATTATAATTTATGGCGAAATTTGGAAAATTTCAGTATTTTTTCTGCAGATTTTTTCCTTAATTCTACAAAAGCAAACGAGCAAACAAACAAACAAACAAACACTGACCTTCGAACCTGCGACGTACCAAGTGATGGCGTATTTTTGTCCTTTGGACCTCGGCCTTTGGGGAATACACCTCAACCTCACCTCATCCCCTTCTTCGTAGCTTTCTCTGGCCCCTTCGATGACGGGGTCGAGCGGAAGCTCTTCTGGTGGTGGAGGGTGGGGAAAAGAGAGAAAAAAAGAGGGAGACAATCACTGGTTTATTGACAACGTTACTTAATAACAAAACCGTTTTTAAAAATCATTCCGAGTCGGAGAAACGAATGAATTGCCTAATAAAGGCCCGTGAAAAGTAATTTATGTCCTACTTCCTGCATGGGAGAGTGACATGTGTGTCATCAGTAAAAAACATTACGTTAAACGAGAAAGCTTTTATTTCGTTTCATCGTTTTTAATAACATCAAACGATGAGAGGTTTCTTTCAGAGCTTAAATGAGCGCTTTTTATTTAGTCCATTTCAAATGGATTAGAATTATCAACTACATTTAGTCTCATTCGGCGGCGCGGACTGGAGTTATCGTATGTACCCTAACGCGTATGATGCGAGAGATGAAGCTCTCATATGACTCAGTTTTGAGATCATAAATGGTGTACGGCAGTGATTCTCAACCCGTGACATACGCGTACTGCCGGTGGTACACGGAGCTTTTTTTTTTTAAGTGGTACGCCAGAGGGTTGTAAATATGCAGTTTACTATACTTTTAAGGTAATGTTTGCGAAGGTAATATTAGTAGTCCCCCTCTTACGATTTTGGTTAGGTGGTAGTACCACTTCCCTTATTCAATAGTGGTACTTAGAAAAACATGGTGGCAGAAAGTGATACGTCGACCTATAAAGGGTGAGAATCACTGGTGTATAAAATGATGTTTCACCATACTCGGGATTACATCTGATCGACTTGACATTCTATCAACAAGTATATTGTGGGTTAGGTTAGGTTAGATTATGTTAACATACGTTAAATTAGTTTTTAGAGTGTCGATGTTATGGTCTTGTCGATACGACGCATATAGATCCATCATATTCATCCACAGAGTAAAATACATGGCAACAACAACCAAATATGTGGTTAACTATTCGACAACTAATCTACGTGATTAAGTCAACCAAGCAATGATTCCACTAATCGTGTTTATTTTTTTGGTAACTAATGTTTAATGCACTCATAGCGTCGTTGGATTAACCACTTAGATTGGTTGGCAAATAGTTACAACCATGTGTTTGGTTGTCGTAATAATTTTCAATGTGTACGAACACCAAATACAAAAAGACATCACAACCATTTTTAAGTGTTAGTTCACTGTTCATTTTGGTTACTTGTTTGTACATTTGCGGATAGAAATTCCCCGATCAATTAAATTTCTGAAAAAAATACTGAAAATCTCAAAACTGATCAAAAATTCATAATCTAACCAATAAAAAATAGTTCACTATTTGGAATAAGTGTGTATTCATTACTCAGTCATAAAGGGCGAACGATTCTCTAAGCATTCGTAAAAGGTTATTTCCCAACCAATTATAAATTTTTGCTGAAATTGAAAAATCTCAGTATTTTTCCATAGATATTATTTCTGCCAGAAACTGGCACAGCACTGAGGCCAGTTAGCGTGGTCCACTGCTTTAACTATTATACTGTTACGACCGTCGGGGGTAGATCCCTGACCTCATTGTCTTCATTTCGTTTAAACAAATGCTGGCCATAAATGTACCATTATTGTACGGTGTGATGAACATCTACTATATGACTTAATGCATTAATTTAAATAAATACCCGTTATTCAATTAAAATAATAAATATAACTATCAATCACGGCATGGTACAAGGAAAGAATTAGTTCAAAAAGTAACTCTCTCCTTCATCAGGTGTCAGTTGTGATGCGGAAGGGATTAAGGCTATATACTGTATAAAGTTATATCACGTTAAAAAGCATTATTATGAAGAAAATGTTGTCCGAAGTTCACGCGAAAAACTGTTTTTATTTCTGTACCTTTTGCTGAAGTTTACCCTTAGAAACAGACAATTTTAGAAGTGATAAAAAAAAAACGGGACCTCACTTTCATAAAAGCTTTTTGGTAAATTATTATAATATTTTCGCATATGTTTAAAACTAATAATTAAATGTCATAATAACTATAATTTATGAGATGATAATGTGAACAGTGTTGTTATAGTTGTGAATAACCGCATGCAAAAACCGTCAGTGGAGCTTACATTTAATAACGTTTTGTTTTGATAAACGGCGTGATATGAAACTCTGGTTTCATATCACTATGGTATGAAACTTGCAAACGGTGGATGGTTGAAGTTAAAAAAAAAAAATAAAAAAATAATACACTCAAATATTTAACCCTTTAACGCTGGAAGTTTTTGTAGGGTTAAGTCTAAATGTCTGTATTTAAAGCCGTACTTATTCGACCCAGACATCCATACAGTGTTAAGTTATGAATGCGTGTAATTTAGAACGTTACCAATTTGTACCAGTCGTCCATAAAGGGTTAATATTATAACTACCTTTATGGAGAATTAACTATACTAGTAATTTTGAAAACTAACTACCTTTGATTTGGTTAATTACTAACGACATTTGTAAAGAATTGGGAGGGGGTGACTTTTGAAAAGAGTTCCAGAATGTGGCACAGATTCGAGTGTTTAGTTCACTCAATGACTGACCCTGAAAGTTATTCAGAAAAATGGTGAGGGATGGGTGGGGGTGTCATTGAGAAGCACACTCGCCGCTGTTCGTATAGCTGTTCTGGGTTGTTTCGGTGATCCGTTGTGGGTGAGGAATTTTAAAAAAATAAACCAGCCAACTTCGCTAGCATTCACGGGTAATAAAACAAAATGAAATTGTAAATATTGTTTTTTTGCAATTGTTTTAACCTCCTTCGCAACATCTAAGGTCATATGACCTACAGCTTTACGTGGAATCCTACATAATCTGGACGAAGAGGACGGTCCCCCATCCAATTACTAACCAGACTCAATGTCGCTTAACTTCGCTGATCATGCGGTAAGCAGTGTTACGCGACGTGTCCGCAACGCAACCTTGAAACAACTGTTTCCTGCTTTTGGTAACTCAATAGTTTTGCGGCCACCTTTTTTTTTGCAATTCACATGACCCTGATTGGCCGAAAGTTGGTGAGTGGATAATTGCTAACCAATCTTATATTACCGCCTAACATAGCCTACGCCTAACTCGGGCATAATATTCACCGTAATTGGTATACATATGAAATGGGCGTGGTTTACAGCGTAACCCATTTTTTTTCTACGAAATGCTGTGAACTTCAAATCACTTATTAAAAGTGTTGTTAATTATAGTTAGATAGGCTAATGTGTACTTTTGCATCCACCAGATTTTTTGACAAAGTTGGAAAACCCGCACATTTCATCTAATATACCGGATCTTTTCGGTTTGATGGCCTGCGGAAAAACCAAAAATCCAGTTTTTTTATTTAGTTAATGTTTATTACATTTCAGAATAATACATTTTAGTTTAGAGAAATGAAAAATAATATCAGGAAAATAGAGTTGAAAGTGGAAAAATAACAAAACATAAGACATTACTAGCACGCTTAAAGAATCAATAGGGGCAACCTCGGGGAAAATTAATTAATGCCCGGTTATGTCAACTGTACGCCCTTGACGATTGGTTAGGTTAAGTCGTGATATTTCGTTAGTTTACTGTCTAAACTAACGAAAAGTCGTGATATTTTCGTTAGTTTTGACAGTAAACTAACGAAAATATCACGACTTAACTTAATCAATCATCAAGGGCGTACAGTTGACCTAACCGGACATTCAATTAACCTAACCAGTTGGTAGAGTCTAGACTAGTGGTACTCATTGAGCGGCTCGCGAGCCAAATGCGCTAGATATATTTGGCTCGCGAGCCGCCCAATGAGTACCACTGGTCTAGACTCTATCTAGAGTTTGACGGTCCAGTAACCATGACTTGGCATGGGGTTCCAAAACTGGCGCGACGGTCGCGTAGCCTACAGGTTGCGGGACCGTCGAGACGGTTTTGGAGCCACTTCAAAATGATCTATATATATAAAGCTGAAATCGGATAATGTTTGTTTGTTTGTGTATATGCTCTTTCCGGAAATATAATTAAAAAAAATAAAATTGGCCCTGTTCATTGTTTAAGCGTGGTATTTTTACCACGGGCTTCTGCTAGTAATGTCTCGTTTTGTTATTTTTCCACTTTCAACTCTATTTTCTTGATACTATTTTTCATTTCTCTAAACTAAAATGTATTATTTTGAAATGTAATAAACATTAACTAAATAAAAAAACTTGATTTTTGTTTTTTTTGCGCAGGCCGCCAAACCGAAAAGACCCAATATACCAACCAAGTAATTTTTTACATATGATTTACTTCATTAGAGTTTACTCGACATTCGTGAAGGTAAGATGTACGTGAAGACGCTCGTGGATTTAATCAAATTTAAACAGAATGAGAGTGAACTTATAACTCATTTGCAATTTACAATTAATTTGTAAAAAATGTGAAATCCAGTGCAATTTTTGTAATGAAATATACGTGTTTATTTTTTGCCGATAGGTGTGCAGGTAGACCCTAGGCCTAAATTTCATTCTTAGTGAAGTGAAGTGAATCTTTTAACCCGGTTAGAAGTACTTATTTACGGTTACATAAGTGTTAAGTGTTTATCCTGTGTTAGTGAAAATACCATAACCACATCAAACCAAATATAAGTATAGATGTCATTACCAAGTACCGTACCAAAAACCACAAAGGAACAGTCGAACATGAGGTAGATAACTTAAGCGTCCTTTTCCACTTAACTTACAAGTAAGTTTACACGTTTTAATAAATTTTGGATAATCTCTAGGAGCGCTCCATTTTTCAATATTAAACATACACTCATAAAACATATACCATTTGAAAGCTCAGAAAATGTAGTAATCCAAAAGTATCAATAGCAAATAAAAAGTAACGATTTAATTAATTGTTTGACGCGTGACGTCATTAACTACATTATAAAGGTTGGCTAAGTTATAAATCTTCAGTCTGTGTTGTAAGATGGTATTTTTGTTAATTGTTACGCTAACCTAACCTAACATGAATATGTTATTACATTATCATTTGTATAATTTAGGTCTAGGGGGTACGGGGGCTCCGCCCCCGTAAAGACCACGCATCACAAATTGATCGGTATAGGGTTTTATATTTAAACCTAATTACTTTTTATTTGCTATTGATACTTTTGGATTACTACATTTTTAGACTCAGAAAAATGTGAGCTTTCAAATGGTATATGGTTTATGAGTGTATGTTTAATATTGAAAAGTGGAGCGCTCCTAGAGATTTACCTAAATTTTTAGCTAATATTAAGTTTCACAGAGACCAGATTACACTAGTTTAGGCGGTCGTTTAACATTAGTTAGTTATTTCTCACGTGACCAATTTTGGTCACTCACGATCTTTGTAACAAATTTCGACTGTCAAAAACACTGGTTTCCGCAAAACTTAATATTTCCAAATTTTCAAGTAAATTGATAATTGATGGGTGCTTTGAAAGGAGGAGGATAAGGAAACTTTATTTGGTAAATTCTAAATTTAGCAGAGTCAATTTATTGGGCTACTTTTTGTAAGTTACCATGTTACTTTTCATCATACATATCTGGCAATCCCAGTTGTGGCACAGAAATAGTCTGTGGTGGTAACTAAAAAGGGTAAAACTTTACAAGACACCCGCATTGCCATGAAACATGCTACAATAACGAAACATATGGCAATCGATAGAGCAGAAAAAAATGGTGCAAGCAGCTATGTATCATTTTGAAAATATTAGAAAATAACAAAGTTATGACACTATAAAAATGTTACTAGGCCTATCATAGCTTACACCATTTGGATCTTTTCCGTTTCATGTACTGTTTCCGATTTTGTTGAAAATAAGATATTTAATGTAGGTCATCTGAATACCTGGTTAGGTCAACTGGATGCCCTTGATGATTGGTTAGGTTAAGTCGTGATATTTTCGTTAGTTTTAACGAAAATTTTGAGGTCGACTTATACTCCAGGTCGACTTGTACGCCGCAATTTACGGTATGTTTCGTTACTGTAGCATTCGCTCAATAGTAACTTATGTTCAACACAAAATTTAAATAGCTCTTTATCCTTAGAGCGAAACTTATCAAAAAACACAGTAACTGACATGTCACAACAATCCATCTTTACGCCTCGACAACAAAATACAAACTGACCAGATCTGACCTAATGGAGTAATTGAGCGGTGTGGCAACTAAGGGATTGTCAAATGTCGCTAGATATACCAATAATTGCTAAAAATATTGGCAGATGTCGCTAGATATATCTCAAACTGTCGCTAAAAATGACATTGCTTCAAAGTATCATAACTTTGTTATTTTCTAATATTTTCAAAATGATACATAGCTACTTGCACCATTTTTTCTGCTCTATCGATTGATATAAGTTTCGTTACTGTAGCATGTTTCATGGCAATGCGAGTGTCTTGTAAAGTTCTGCCCTAAAAAGTGATGGTGTCGGTTTGGTTTCTTAAGTCGTCAAAACATATCAGGAAATTATGCTGAAGTTTTTAATTATGAATCTTTAACTAAGTAAGGTACTACTTACCTTTCCTAGTCCCGACGTTATATTCCAACTAAAATAACCTTTCCGGGTCCCAACATATATTTCCTGATATTTTTGTTTAAACTAACGAAAATATCACGACTAAACCTAACCAATCGTCAAGAGCGTTCAGTTGACCTAACCGGGCAGTCAATAATTTTCACGTAGGTTTCGATTAATTTTAAGCAACTTTTACCAAAAGTAAAGTAAAGCCCGGTTAGGTCAATTGTACGCTCTTGACGATTGGTTAGGTTAAGTCTTGATATTTTCGTTTAAACTAACGAAAATATCACGAAATATATGTTGGGACCCGGAAAGGTTATTTTAGTTGGAATATACATCGGGACCCGGAAAGGTTATTTTAGTTGGAATATACATCGGGACCCGGAAAGGTAAGTAGTACCCTAACTAAACCTAACCTAACCTACACCATTACCTTCTGGCTACTACCCATTATCTGTGCCATAGCCAGGATTGCCAGATATATATGATGAAAAGTAGCATGATTACTTGCAAAATGTAACGCCAGTTTGAAAAAGGTAGCCCAATAAATTTACTCCACTAAATTAGTACTTTACTCCTAATTTTATAAAGTTTGTTAAATTACAGTTTAAGGTAAAAAATTTATTAAAATTTGGCGCTTTTTCGATATTGCCCGCCACTTTTTCCCCTTGCCACCCGCCAGTCGTTTTGTCGTTAAATGCATTGTTTTACTGGGTCAGTTGTGAATTATAAATATGGCTGCTTATCCGAAAAAATAAATGTCATTAATGGATATAATCAAATGCGCAAATAAGTTTTATATTTATTTCTCCATAATAATTCGTGAATATAGCTGGGAAATAAGGCAAGTGATGTACCATATTGACGACGTAGCTTCTTCTTTGCCCGGTTAGGTCAACTGTACGCCCTTGACGATTGGTTAGGTTGTCATGATATTTTTGTTTAAACTAACGAAAATATCACAACTTAACCTAACCAATCGTCAAGGGCGTACAGTTGGGCGCTTTTTCGGGAGAAAGTGGCGGGGGAATACCGAAAAAGCGCCTAAATTTTTTAAATTAATACTTTTCACCAAATAGTTTGATAGTTTTTAACGCTAAAATTACCAAGTTAATTATAATAAATTAGAACTGTGTGAGGAAAATAACCGCTTAATGCACATGGGCTAATATTCAATTTCAGAGACACCAGATTTCAGTGATCCTTCCATTTCTTACTTCGGGCCAACCAGGGTGACTCTTACACCCAGGTTAGTTACACCATGTTAGGTGGTCGTTCTAGTTTCGTTAGTTGTTCCCTACGTCAACAACTTTCGGCCAATCAGGGGTCCAAAAACTTGGTGGGTACTTGTAGGTTATCCCCCTCCCCACCAATTTTGACAATATTTTCGTTAAAACTAACGAAAATATCACGACTTAACCTAACCAATTACACTGGTCAACAACAATTTTGTCAAGGGTTTTGATGGGTGTTCTAAGTGTACTTTTTCATGCTGAATCTAAATATGAAATCAGATTTTTTCTATCAGGCTTAGTTTACTTGTGACGCTATGTTCATTTTTTCCTCATTTAGCATGATCACCGGATAAAAAAATAATAACATATTATATATAATTAAGTATATAACAATATTATAATATAAAACATTAAAAAATAATAAATATAATAATATATTATATTAATTAATATAACTATAATAAAATATATTAATATTAATATATATGTTGTATTAATTTTTCTGTAAAATTAGTACAATTTATTCCTTTGGGGAGAAAGTTCTGATAATGCTGGCAGGATAAATTTGGTCGGAGCAGCAGACTGTGCAGGTTGAAACATGTTTGTACCTGTTCAGACATGAGCCTAGTTTCTGTGTGTAGAGGAGCTCCAAGTCAGTCTGCTTGTAAATGTCACAGTGTTAACAGCTAGTGTCTGTTGCTTCTTGTTAATTTTACACCAGTGTTGTATTCATATAGATGTTTTGTAATGCCGCGGAACTGTCTGAATCATCCTAATTCCTTTTGTTATGTATGTGGTGATCTAACTTTAAAATCCCAGAATCGTAACTTTACACCATTAGTAAAAAAATGCTATGAACTTTATTTCGGATGTAAAGTAGGCGATCAGGACAAGAGTTGGGCCCCTCACATTTGTTGTGTGACATATGTAAGACTACAGGGTGTCCCGTAAGTCTGGACCCATAGGGAAAAATAATAAAATTACAAAATAGTCCAAAAATTTATTTATAATATATTTTTTTATTATTTTTATTATTATTTTTATTATTTTTTTATTATGATCTTACTCCGCTGGAGTTTTATTTGTGGGGCCACTTGAAAGCCAAAGTGTACGAGGTCAAACTTCAGAACATTTTCCACCTTAAAGCACGCATTGTGGAGGCGTGTCAAGAAATTTCTGCGACTGTGATTCAGAAAGTGCTGTCGCAGTGGAGATTACGTCTTCAACTATGTGTGCGACACAACGGCGGACACTTTGAACAGATTATGTAATAAATTTTTGGACTATTTTGTAATTTTATTATTTTTCCCTATGGGTCCAGACTTACGGGACACCCTGTACTTACAGGATGGCTAAACGGTTCACGTCACATGCCATTTGCTATTCCAATGATTTGGAGGGAACCCAAAGATCACACAACAGACTGCTATTTCTGCCTGGTAAATACAAAGGAGATCACTTCAAAAACAAAGAGCCTTATGAAATACCCTAATCTACCGTCTGCAATGAGACCAGTTCCCCACAGTGCTCAACTTCCAGTACCAAATCCTCCTGAACATGTAAGTTTAAGTGATGAGGAATCAAACGTAGCTGTAGCATATCACGAGGAAGATGAAGACATTTCTGATCCAACATTCCAGGCTACCTGTTCCTCCAATGAACCCACATTTACTGTCACAAGGAGATCTAAATGACCTAGTTCGTGATTTGAAATTATCTAAGAAGCAGGCTGAACTTTTAGGTTCAAGATTAAAGGGTTGGAATCTACTGCAACGTGACACTAAAGTTTGTTTTTTCCGCAGCCGCCATGATGAATTCAAAGAATGGTTCTCCCATGAAGATGGACTTGTGTTTTGTAAAGATGTTAATTCAGTCATGGGGGCTCTTGGTCATGAACATAACGTGGATGAGTGGCGATTGTTCATTGACTCCTCAAAAGTCAGCTTGAAAGCAGTCCTTCTTCACAACGGAAATAAATTTCCTTCTGTACCTATTGCACATGCTGCAAACATGAAAGAGTCATACGACAACATGAAGTTGCTTTTAGAAAAGTTTCAGTATCAGAAATATAAGTGGAATATCTGTGGAGATCTGAAGGTCATTGCACTTTTGCTAGGGTTGCAGCTAGGTTACACCAAGTACTGTTGTTTTTTATGTGAGTGGGACAGTAGGGACAAGCAAAACCACTACGTTAAGAAGGATTGGCCAAAACGCACCTCACTTGTTCCAGGGAAGAAAAATGTTGTGAATAGTTCACTTGTTGACCCTGAGAAAGTGTACCTTCCTCCTTTGCATATCAAGCTTGGACTTATGAAAAACTTTGTTAAAGCGATGGATAAAGCGCAAACAGGATTCACATACTTGAAAAATAAGTTTCCCCGGATCAGTGATGCCAAGATTAAAGAAGGCATTTTTGTAGGCCCTCAGATCAGAGAATTGTTAAGAGATGAGAGATTTGAAGGAGAGTTGAATGAAGTTGAGAAAGCTGCGTGGCAGAGTTTCAAAAGTGTCTGCACAAATTTTTTGGGAAATCACAAGGCCGAAAACTATCCTGAAATAGTAGGAGATCTTCTTAAGTCTTACCAAGCAATGGGGTGCAATATGTCATTAAAGGTTCATTTCTTGGACTCTCACTTGGACTTTTTTCCGGAAAACCTGGGTGCGGTAAGCGACGAACATGGTGAGCGTTTTCATCAGGATATTTCTGCCATGGAAAACCGTTACCAAGGCAAATGGAGCCCCAGTATGCTGGCTGACTATTGCTGGACTCTTAAGAGAGACATGCCTGAGGCAAAGCACAGCAGAAAATCAAAACAAGCTACTTTTTAAACTACAGGTATGTCTTTTCGATCATATTTTAATAAGTATGTAACTATATGGGTTTTTAAAAATTAAATTGCATGTCACACAAAAACCAGACCTGATAGAGAAATTTTACAAACTTATTTGGATTCAGCACAGAAAATACTATAAGAATAAGGTATTTTCATTCTTGGGACACGAAAATTTTTTTTTTTTGTTGCCCAGTGAATTATCAAGGGCGTACAGTTGATCTATTATTAATTATAACATTGTTTGTTTCTGGAATAGTATTTACTATTTACTAATAGATCAACTGTACGCCCTTGATAATTGGTTAGGTTAAGTCGTGATGTTTTAGTTAGTTTTAACGAAAATATTCTGTCAAAATTGGTGTGGGGGGGGGGGGGGGGAAGATAACCTACAAGTACCACTTGGTGTCCCCGAAATGTAATATTTACTTGCATATACTGTACATGTGAAAATTAACGGCAGTCTAAAATTTCAAGAATCTGGATTAGTTAAATTCTTAAAAGAATGTAAGAAGGTTATGCTAATACTGAGTTTCGGGGCCAGCATATTTCGGTGATATGTCATCCATCGGACCAATCAGGGTGAGTCTTACGTCCGAGTTAGGTTACACGAGGGTTAGGCGGTCGTTTTAGGGCGGTTCTTTCCCACGTGACCAAATTTCGGCCAATCACGGGCCCAAAAGATAGGTAACCCCGAAACCTAAGTATTCATCTTCAAAATATTGAAATTATTAGTTCAGTCAACTACATTAAACTGTGGTAAATATTGAGTTTTGGGGCCACTTTAGGCGAACGTGTGCTTGAATAGGTTGTTAGGTTAAGTTAGTAAGGTGGAATGAATTTTATGCTCGGGTTAGGCGTCCTTATGCCTGGTTAGGCACATGCTAGGTTAGTAGAGCCATACGCCATATATATAATATATATATATATGCGCCTCGTTCGTGTAGTGGTTAGCATCGCTGACTACGGATCCATCGGCCCCGGGAGCGAGACCCGGTGACGGCAGGCGGCACGCAGCAAAACCCAGCTGTTATCCTTCCTTACAATAAAAAAAAGATTGGTTGATAGATAAATGGGTAGCCTAGTAGTTAAGACGCGTGGTTCGGATTCCACGTTAAACTGTAGGTCTAAGCTGGAGTGACAAGCTTGACCTTCGTCAGAATGAACAATTCAGGCGGAAGCAAAACCAAGGTAACCAATGTAAATATAAAGTTTTGGGGACACACCACTATTTTGGACCCCTGATTGGCCGAAAATTTATATAAGAATTACCGTAACTAAACAGCCTAGAACGACCACCTAACGTAACCTAACCTGGATGTAAGAGTCACCCTGAATGGCCCGGATTATGAAATGGGTGGATCATTGAAATCTGGTGTCCCCGAAACGTTTTATATATATATATATAATATATATAATATATATATATATATATATATAATATATATATATATATATATAATATATATATATATACACCTGGTGATTGCAAATGATCTCCCCGATTTTAAATATTTATTATGAAAAAACTAACAAAGCTAGAGCGAAAAACAAAATATACAAATAAAGAAGAACTCAAAAAGTTTTATTTACAAGCTATTGTAGTTCAATATGAGCTCCTTTTGTGGTTTTGCAGACATCAAAGCGGTATTCAGTTTCCCTTCATACATTTTGTAGCATATCATAATGAACTTTTCTAACAGCTTCACGTTCCAAAGTTGTTGCCATTGGTGGAACAACCACTTCATTTTTGACATAGTACCAGAGGAAGAAGTCAAGGGGTTTAGATCGGGCGAACGAGCCGACCAAGGAATGGGCCCCGCCACGCCCGATCCAACGATCAGGCAATTACTGATTCAGGAATGTTTTAACCTCAAACGAAGCCACAAAAGTAGCTCATATTGAACTTCAATAGCTTGTAAATAAAACTTCTTGAGTTCTTCTTTATTTGCATGTCTTGCTTTACGCTGTAGCTTTGTTAGTTTTTTTAATAATATTTTAAAATCGAGAAGATCATTTGTAATCACCTGGCATACGAATAGATGTATTCAGTTATACTGTATATATATATATATATATATATATATATATATATATATATATATATATATATATATATATATATATACACACACAGGGTGGGCCGTAAGTTTCCATACATAGGAAAAATAAACATTTTTTTATGGACAACCATTTTTATTTATATAATATGCTCTACATGGTTGCCATTGTTTTGAAAACACATTTCAATACGTGTTCCCCACTGTTGATGAACACGCATTAGCACAGTTGACGTTATGCTTGTAATGGCGTTGGTGATACGTTCCTTTAGATGATTTATGTCTCGTATCTTTTCCTGATACACCATGGCCTTCAAGTGCCCCAAAGATAGAAATCAAGGGGTGAGATCTGGGGATCTGGGAGGCCACTCCACAGGACCACGCCGACCAATCCAAGCATCCGGAAACTGCTGATCCAAATACCGACGCACGTGAAGACCATAATTTAAATTTTCCTATGTATGGAAACTTACGGCCCACCCTGTGTATATATATATATATATATATATATATATATATATATATATATGCACTAGAATCACAAAATAACACGTGACCTTATTAATAAGCAAACAACCACAAGGAAAAGGAAACTTTGTGTTTCCTTTTCCTTGTGGTTGTTTGCTTATATATATATATATCACACGTAAATCCTGCTTGGCCGATGGTTCATAATGACGTCATAAACTTTCGGCCAATCAGGATCCATGTACGGAATTTTAACTGCTTGGAAACTATTGGGAGATTTTTTATTCATTATACCAATTTAATGGCATAGATTAATAGAAAATAACCCGATATATATTCACTGAAAATATAATAATTCATAATATTAATACACTTATTCAAAAGTAAGATTCCGTTTTCTTTCCATAACCTAAAAACTTTTGATGGTGGACTTCAACAAACGTTAGCAAAATAAAACTTTATAAAATGTTCATTTTAGTTAATTTTAAACTCCGTGGATAGTTTGTGACAATGTTTGATTGTACTTTTTCTCTGCTAAACTCAGGTCAGTTTTAAAATGCTCGACTTCCTTTATAATATTTAACCTAAGAGAATGAATGACTGTACTCGTACATCATGCATAAAAATTTTAGATCAGGGGTTCCCAACATTTATTTTTAGGGCAATGTACCACCATGCTTTTTTTTAGTACCACAATCGGAAAGGTTGGTTACCGGTTATTCATCTACAACTAATATTACTTTTTAAATACATTATCGTTTAAGTACGGGTTCGAAATAGCTGCGTTCATTAATTTTATCTACTTAACCTTTCATGGCCCGTGGAACCGTAATGTTCCAACGGAAATATTCTAATTTGTACCACAACGCAACATTTCTACAACTGTTTCTACACGTTTATATAGGCATCGTTTAGGTGTCGGAAAAGGAACTCAAAATGCGTATTCTTTCAGTGACTCATTCCGAAACCGTTTGATTTTGCGTAACAATACATCCTATATGTTTTGGTTTAAAGAAACATATACTGGGAAGAAAAGGGTCGAAACGAATTAAGGATATGAACCTTATGTTGTTTCGTGCGTTGGTCTCTCTTCACACGGAGGTCAAGCTGGTGGCCCCGCCTCTATGTTTTTAGAAATAAATACAGTATTTATACTCTATCTCTCTTTGTAGCTATTATTCTAACAGTTTTATTTATTACATAAACTCGTGTTAGATTCAGTTTAGTTCAGTGGTGACGAACCTATGGCACGCGTGCCCATTTGGGCACGCAATCCAGTTTGCCTGGCACGCCTAAGCAAAATGCAATAACGTCGCAATAATGAGTGTAAAATAATAGACTTAATGTTTATAATTTGGTGTGATATAAATAAACTTTGGTGGGCACGCGAATTTTTTTTTATGGTTTACATGGTCTTTTTTTGGGCACAGGACTGTAAAAAGGTTCGCTATGCTGGTTCAGTTGAACCCATTTTCTAAACTCTTTGAAAGTAAGGGTAACCACTGTAAAAATGAAATTAATAAATTTTCATTATTTTATGTCACTGTATTAACATTTACGTACATATGATTAATATTTAATGGAAAGATAAATAATGGATTGTGAATCATACAGTGCGTTAACATTAACCATTCAACTATTCGGGAAAGACAAAAGCTCCTATATATTTTAAAAGGAAATAACACCTTTAAATTTATCACACACACACACACACACACACACACACACACACACACACACACACACACACATGTATATACATACCGTATATAAAATATTTTAGGATTTATAATAATATTTAACAATAAAATTAACTGCAGAAAATATATAGAAGATAATAGTAGAAAATTGGAGAGAAGTTATTTAAAAGAAAGTGGTTGAAATAAATAAAGTTGGCGCCTGCGTTAAATAGCGCAATTAGAAGGCGCTCATTCAACTTTATCAGCAGATTCCGCGATTGAATACCAAATTTGATTTTGGTTTACTAACAAAAAGAAAGGGTTGGGAGCGGAACGCGGGAAGGTACGTAGAAAGGTGGGAAGGTAGACAAGGGAGCTACAAAGATAGAAAAGTATGTGACGCGTAGAATGAATGGTAGTATATGCGGTAGATAACGCGTAAGGGAACTGCGAAGTTTCTACGAATGTTAGCGAAGAAAACGGGAGTAAGATAGAGGGAGAACGAATTATTTTAAAGGGTGACTAAAATAAAGGTGAAAATGAAAGGCAAACTGTTAAAAGATAATTTTTTTATCCCATTTTCATGAGAAGAAATGTGGTAATGGGGAGTAAATGCTGAGGGAAATTCGAGACTGGAATGAGAAAATTATATAAACTTTGTAGAAATTTTCTCTTATTGAAAGATTAATTTTATTAGTATTGTTTTTAATTATTTATATTTTTTAAAACTTTAATTTCTTTGATAAATTAAATATATAATAATAATTATAAAAGTAAAATCCGATTATAAATTTTAACATTTAAAATATTTAGGTAAATATATTTTATATTTACTCTTATTTTAAATAAAGATTTTCATTATGTATATATTCTATAAACAACGAAATCACTCGTAAACACTTTATTGAGTTCCTCTGTTGGGAAACATGATTTTTTTTGGAACACACACACACACACACACACATATATATATATATATATATATATATATGAGAGAGAGAGAGAGAGAGAGAGAGAGAGAGAGAGAGAGAGAGAGAGAATCATACACACAACATCTCATTCTTAATTCCTTCATTCGCCAAATCATCATTTGTTCTCTCAGTAAATTATGACTTGAACCTTCTACCAACCAACCAACCATTGGAGAATAAGAAGGCTTCCTACAGAATCGACAAAAGTGTTGGTTCAGCATTTTCTCACGGGCGATGGAAGGACAAAAGAGATTAATTAGTTTGGTTTAGGTTTGAGTTGGGTTGCATTTGGGTAGCTGACATAAGGTTACGTTAAGAAAATTCGGATCAACACTCTCTTTCTCTCTCTCTCTCACACACACACACACACACAGTGTATATATATATATATATATATATATATATATATATATATATATAGTTCTCGAACTACCCCAATAAACTCGTGAAATTATTTCAAATTTGGAGAGAAATTAATTAAATTAAAATTAAAAATTTTATCAAATCCTAAATTTTAGACATTAAAAATGTCGGACTTAAAAATATGTTAATTTCGGGTATGATTAAATTCTAAAATATTTCATCGAGAATTGTGAAAACAAGGTTGTTAAAGCCTTTTTTCGGTGTTAAGAAAACTAATATAAAAATTTTCTTACAGTATTCATTAGGATTCACTCGAGGGATGAAAAGTTTGTGTGTTCACCGAATTAAAATTGGTTCTGTTTATACCGAATAAGTCAAAGTCACCTTGAAATTCGCCATCTTTGGTTTTAAATGGTGATGTATTTTAAAAGACTGATTTTTTTTTTAGTTTTTAGTTTTCTCTTAACTTGAAACTTTTAAAAAGTTGATTAAAAATCTATAATTTTTGGTAAAAGTTGTAGGAAAGTCGCATTGACATTGCGGGGGGAAAAAGACTACTTTTTTTTATTTTATTTTTTTGACGAGAGAATTATGTCATTCCTTTTTTTGCTGCTGTTGCGGCAGTAGACCGCAACTGACCATTTATTTCTTACCAGACTCATTTATTTAATGAAACATACTAAGATTTATACAAAGTCTATAACTGAAGCCTTAAGAACGCGCGTAACGTCCAAACGATCGGATTTAAATACTTAATTGTATAGCTTCGCTTCGTATCGTAACGCATTAAAATCACTTTCACCAAAATTCAAGCTGTCTGTAACATAAATTTAAACATATTATTCTTATCACCCTTTCGAAACATCTGAGGAGTATTCCATTAGCATCGGAGCATTTAAGCTGAGAGTATTTTCTTAAGATGAGGCCTCCGAGCTGTTCAGATGCGAAGTGAAACCATTAGAGCAATATATCTGCCAACCAGCCACTTCAAAAAACGATAAATTTCGCCACTCTCCTATTTATTTGTCAAATTCGACCGCATAAACTGCGAATACACTGAAACTGTGAATCTTAAATATTGAAGATAATGTACAAGAAGAGAGATCCTTATTTATTTTCGTTTGCTGTCCCAGAGTACAGTATTTTAAATATATATATATTTTCCCCTTCATTCCTTTTGTTTGAGTTTTTATGAAACTATTTTGAATCGGGTGTAAAGCTCTTATCAAGCAACAACAGTAATAGTTTTATTTTATATATTTATATATATAAAGTCGAATTAAAAACACGAAATGGATTCAGTATTTAGAAATATTTGCGTATTTATATAAATATCAATAAGTTATAACTTTTTAAGAGATATTCTGCGAAATGGTTTAAATTCAAATACATTCCAATAATGGATTTTTCTTCACATATTTGAAAAAGAACAATTTATAGTCGGTATTCCTTTTACTGATACTGTATTTCTTACTGATACGTTATCAAAAAAGAAATTTGTAGTTTCACGATAGCACTTTTTCAGTTGAATGTACAGTTGCAGAAAGTAGTTCGCCGAAGAAATAAAATGTATTGAGAAAAATACTGAAAATTTCAAATTTAAGCCAAAAATTCATAGTTGGTTTGAAAAATAATTTGACCAATAAAGAAATATAACTAACCAAATGTGTGTGTGTGTGTGTGTGTGTGTGTGTGTACATTCGGCACCCATTCTTTGAGAGCGAAAAATTTCGTAATCAATGATATAAGAATATTCTTTCAACCAATTATAATGTCTTGCTAAAGTTTGAAAGAGTCGGTGTTTTGTTTCTATAGACTTTATTTATTCGTCGAATTGTTTTCCGACTGCACAGCTATAATTGTCTATCCATTAACTGATTCTACAAGTGACTCACGGAAGGTAACTTACCTATTACGGTCATATTAGCAGCCTTGGACTCCGTTCTGAAGGAGGGATGCTCCGCTATGACTTCGCATTTATATTCTCCTGACGCGTCTGAAGTGAGGCTTGCAAGTTCCAAAGTTACTTGTCGGTCTGACCTCGAAAGCTCCTTCAATAGTTAATTAAAAACACTCATGGTAATATATATATATAATATATATAATATATATTATTATATATATATATATATATATATATATATATATATATATATATATATATATATATATACAGTATTTATTTATTTATTTATTTATTTATTTATTTATTTATTTATTTATTTATTAAGAAGAAAAAGGATAATCAACGTCCACGTCAACATTATGAAGATTTTCATAAAAAATTTTCACAAGGGTTACATATATACGATATAACTGGTGTAAAAAATTTGATGAAAATCGAAATTTAATTCGTATTCGCAAAGTCTTGTTTCGCTAATCGCGTTCCTGTCTTTCTAATCCGATCAGTAGTAAATTAGAGACACAAACTTTATCCTTAACTAACTTATCACTGGGTAAACTATGTAAGAATTAGAGTTGTGACTGGCATACCCACAAGACGTCTCCAAATGGATCCGAAATGCAATCTAATAAAAGGTAGAATTGCACCACTGGGAAGTTAGATTAGTTTGGAACGTTTTATACGAACTAATTTCTTATGTTGGTTGATATATTTTTGTTTTTTTGTTTTTTTTGTCAAGGTAATGAACGAAGCAACCCTATCCCGTTGTTCGAATCAGTGACGTCGTTTAGGGGGCGTTGCCTCGGAATTTCATCGTCAAGTCTCTTGTCGATGGTGATATTTCAAAACCTCTTACAAGCTGTACCCCTTTACTCACTCCTACTCGCCCCAAATTTAGTTTTTCGTTTTAATTCTTGTTGGTACATAATTTTAGAAGAATTTAGACTTCGTCTCGTTCCTTCCTCATTGTAACATTTTTGTTTTCAAAAGGTCGTAAACTTTCCCCTACGTTAGACATTAGTTATTTCTTTCCTTCAGTAAAATTGGGGTTCTAATACTTGTGAGCTTTTGGAATATCACCATAATAATTATTGATGATAAGTCTACAATCTATAATATATCAGTTTTCGAAAGATTGGGACTAGTATGTTTCATGGACTGCTCTCGATTTTCCTACGAAATTGCAAACAAGGGCAGTCGATGACCCTGATTTTGTTTCTGCAATCGGTTTTCTTGAGAAATGATAAAGAACAATGTTATTGGATATTGAATAAATTTATTTACTGAAACGACGCAATACACTCCAACATCTTTTTGAATAATTAGCGCGATATCTTGCAAAAAACAATAGTATAAGAAGTCAGGTTAGGTTTCTCAAGAAAACCGATGCAGAAACAAAATCAGGGTTATCGACTGCCCTTGTTTGCAATTTCGTAGGAAAATCGAGAGCAGTCCATGAAACATACTAGGTCCGAAAGATTTAATAATTAATTAACGAAAAATTATTGACAGTTTACAAAGAATATTATCTTCCAAAAACTTTATAAGTGACATGAAAGTATTTTGAAGGATTATGAATAATAGGCCCATGTAATTTCAAACCATACTGTGAGCTTCAATGAATTCTGGAATGATTCATTCAGTTTCAGATTGAAATCGATGGGAAACACTAACCACATTTAACTAACATATTAATAGTTTAAAATACTACTTTTATATCTAATCTTAAATGGTTTTTTTAAACTTAAATTTTTTATTTTTAAATGACTCTTTCCCGCGCTGAAATAGTTTGAGAGACTTTATTTAACCCCTTCACTCCGGGTGTGGCATATAAACTTACACGTCCAATTTGCGCTCAGATACGGGTGTAGTAAATAAACCAACTCCTAAGCTTTTCTGAACTATGGGTATAGTTTATAAACCAAGGATATATCCCTCTCTTTCCACCCTCTTAGTTTGAAAACGTGGGGGGGGGGGATATATGTACCGTAGAAGGGGGTAATTTCAACATCAAGGGATAATTTTGGTACCTTGACTTTATTCCACAAAAAGTAACATTTTCACCAAAAGTAAAAGAAAATTTACCAGAAAAAAATATGGGAGCTATTGAAAAATGGGGACCCCAACCTTCTTTAGTTAGCTTTATAAGGCTAACTAACGAAAATATCATGACCTAACCTAACCAATCGTCAAGGGCGTACAGTTACCCTAACAATTGGTTAGGTTGGGTCGTGATATTTTCGTTAGTTAGCCTTTTAAGCCTAACTAAAGAAGGCTGGGGTCCCTATTCTTCAATAGCTCCAAAATATGTTCTGAAAGAGTGGTCTCCAGTTGTAATTTGACGTAGATAAACTCCTGGAAAAGACTGTTTAGTAGGTGAAAAAAAAATGTCAATGTTAAATCCCCCCCCCCCCCCCCACCTTTTTTAAGTTACTCCAGCCCTTTTCACCTACTAAACAATGTCTTTTCCAGGAGTTTACCTATTGTCAAATTACAACTAGAGACCACTCTTTCAGAACATTTTTTTTTTCGGAGCTATTGAAGAATAGGGACCCCAGTCTTCTTTAGTTAGGCTTATAAGGCTAACTAACGAAAATATCACGACGTAACCTAACCAATCGTTAGGTTAACTGTACGCCCTTGACGATTGGTTAGGTTAGGTCATGATATTTTCGTTAGTTAGCCTTATAAAGCTAACTAAAGAAGGCTGGGGTCCCTATTCTTCAATAGCTCCTTTTTTTCTCGTAAATTTTCTTTTACGTTTGGTGAAAATTTTATTTTTTGTGGAATAAAGTCAAGGTGCTGAAATTACCCCTTGATGTTGAAATTACCCTCTTCTACGGTATTACAATTCGAATTCATATAATTAACTTCAAAGTTATGCTCGTTGTGAAATGGTTAAATGAAAGGCTAATAATAATAGGATCAAGTAAAGATAAGCACCCCCAGCCTTCTTTAATTAGCCTTATAAGGCTAACTAACGAAAATATCACGACCTAACCTAACCAATCGTCAAGGGCGTACAGTTGACTTAACGATTGGTTAGGTTAGGTCGTGATATTTTCGTTAGTTAGCCTTATAAGGCTAATTAAAGAAGGCTGGGGGTGCTTATCTTTACTCGATCCTAATAATATACCGAAGTGACATTCTTAACACGGTATGTGAAAATATACAAAGGGTTGACAAAAGTAAATAGACACCTTTATTTTTTTCCAATTTTTTTTTATCCGATTATAAAAATTAGTAAATGATAACACATTTATTGAATCAGTACATTCAAAGGGGAAATGAACATGATTTTAAGTATATTAATTGAATAAATTTATTATTATTTATTGACTTTTATAATCAGATCAAAAAATTTTTGGGGAAAAAAAAAATTGTATTTACTTCTGTCAACCCTCTGTATATTTTCATATTTTCATGTTAAGAAAATACCACTTTTTAGTATAATAATTAACGTTTCACTTAAAAAAGATCTCTCTAACTATTTCATTACAGGAAAGAGTCATTTAAAAATAAAAATTAAGTTAAAAAAATTATTTAATATTAGTTATACAAGGTGCTTACAAAAAATGTTACCACTTGTATGGCCCTAATATGTCATCGCTTACCATTTATAGTTTGTGTTTTTGTTTATGTAAGTATTTATGTGTTTATTTGCTTGTTTTTTAATAATAATAATGTCGTTTTTTTCAGGGATTGTGTGTGTGATTAATGAGTGAAGCCCATTCAATGGAAATGGCTACATGGTTTACATTGAGTAATATTCACTCATTAATCACTCACACAATCCCTGAAAAAAACGACATTATTATTAAAAAAACAAATAAATAAACACACAAATACTCGCATGAAAAACAAAAAACAAACTATAAGTGGTAAGCAATAACATATTAACGCATATTAGTGGTAAAAATTTTTTTTGAAGCACCCTGTAAAGTAGTACTTTTGTCATCCCTCTCTCTCTGTATTATTCTGGAGTTAAATTCTTGAATTTATGAAAGTTTGAATTTTTATTTCAGTTAGATTTTATAATAAGTCCTAACTTTCCGCAAGACATTAAAATATTCTATTAAAGCTGTGCAGTTTTAGGAAATGTTCGCCTGAAAATGTGAAATTTCTAAAAAATCATAAAAAATTACTGCTCAGTAATGACTGGGTTTCGTTTTTGGACATTTTATTAGTTACCACCAAGAATAAAAAATCTCCTCAAAAAAATTACGAGTTACTAATTTTTTAAGAAATTTCTAGGCGGACTTTTTTCCAAAACTGTACGTAATGCGTATTATATAGAAATATCGAACATAAAAGTGTTTTCTTCACGCAAAAAAAAATTCATCTTAGGCTAAACTACTTACATAAACGTTGAACTTCAGACCCGATTTAATATTCACTGGCCGGATGTTTTCAGTGGGAATGTGGCGGTAGAATTCGCCATCGTTGTGGTACCATTTTAAGGAATAAAGTCCCGTGTCGCTTAGGTCGAACGTACAGCTTAGATTCACTCGATCACCGGCGAAGGAAAACTGAGGCACGGAGATGTTCTTAATCATGTCTCCGGCAGATCCTGGAACGGGGGATAATGTCTTCATTTGCATAGTATTGCTTAGCTGAGGGACTAACAAGAACTCTATTATATACCTCTTCCGCATTAGGTCATTCCAAAATGAACCATATGCGAAGAAGAATAATGGCGAAAACTTTCCTAACTCACTAAATAACTAATGTGTATGTATCTATGACTAAATATTTATCATAAATTTTGGCGGAATACATCCAATGCGTGTATCTCTGTATCTCTGTATCTCTGTATCTCTGACTGAATATTTATCATATATTTGGCGAAATAAATAATGATCAATCTGGCAAAGACGATCAGTTATTTATATTGATATCAGATCCACAAAGCACTGCAAACATGATATGATTTGAGAAATTCTCTCTCTCTCTCTCTCTCTCGTGTAGTATGAGGTGCTGGTCGGGTCTGGTTTCAGAGCACTAGGAGTTCTCAGTTGATGGGAAACTTGAGATTTCTTGGGGGTCAAAACCTCCAAATAGTCATACTCATCTTCAGGAAAGGTTGATAAGATCTCTTGGGAGTCAAAACATCCGAACAGTCATACTTATCTTCAGGGAAGCTACTTAGAATGGAACGAGGGCGTACCTAAAGTATTTGGCACCCGGAGAGGATCCTTCCTTTGGCACCCCCATAAATAATTTTAAAATTTAAACAGAAAAATATATTATGTTTGCAAGTAGATTTTTAAACAGTACAGTACTGTCAAGCAGTACTTTCCAAGCAAATTGGAAATAAGAAAAATGCAGGACATTAAAAATTCAGTGAACGGGTAATACTGCATTTTATTTTATACAAAAAACACAGGAAATCCAGTCTCAACGCTCAGCCTATTCTTCAAAGGTAAGTAGAGAGGATTCACAGTCTCTGCTTTCGAGCCTTAATTTCTGCAAATTGATCAATGACCTCATCAAAATTCACCTTTGCATATTCATGTTCAATTGAAAGTAAAGCCAGATTTGTCAATCTTGTCTAACTCATGGTCGAGCGAAATAAATTTTTTATCAATTTCAATTTGGAAAAACTTCTTTCACATGAAGCAATAGACACATAATTATTCAGTGGAACATACCTCATGTATGTGAACAAGACTTGGAATGTCAGTTGCAGCCAGCTGGCTATGCTCAACAAACGTTCGCCTTTCGATGTAATTTTTATCAAATACTAGTACAGTTCCCGCCGCTTCGCTGACGGTTAGACAGGCTAAACTACAGAAAAAGAACCCAGCCGTGAAAATTTTGAGCTTCACATTGTGTCAACATTTCTGAATCTGGTATCTCCAAAAACCTCCTCACCCCCATTCATACAACTTGGGGGCTAACCCCCTCCCCCATTACCCCCACCCCTCCCCATTACCCCACCCATCCCCGATTACCCCCACCCCCACCCTTCCCCCATTGCTAAACTACAGAAAAGAACACAGTCATGAAAATCTTGAGCTTCACATTGTCGCCCGTAATACAATTTCTGAATTTTTTTTTCTCAATTTTTTCTCACAATTTCTGAAAGTGTGACGGACAGACGGACAGCTCTCTTATTATATTATATAGATTTAATTTTTCGTTTGTAAATTTTGTATTGAAAATAAAAATTTATTTTATAGTGGAAATTAACATTAAGCTGTTGTAATAGTTTCAACATTTTTAAATTTTTTTTCTTACTTTGGCGAATTTTTCATTTGGTTTGAAAACTTGTACTGGTATTTCAACTCTCCCGATGGCACCCCCCTCCTGGCTGTCACCCGGGGTGGACCGCCCCCCTCGCCCCCCCTTAGTACGCCACTGGAATGGAACTTTAGTTTTAAATATTGTATATCATAATTTCGTAAGAAAAAATGTGTGTCTGTATGTGTATGTGTGTGAAAAAAGTTCAAACTCGATCGGCTCAGTAAATCCAACTTTTCCTTTAAGCAACCAAACACGTATTCTCCATTTCCCTTCAGCTTTATAAACGTTGAAACAAAGATGATATTCAGCATTCAATTCTGTTCATTCAATCCGATTAGTGGTAATCAAAGTAGATCACCACCACATCAAACTGAGACGAATTTGTAAAGGGGAAAATGGATTGCAGACATTAAAGAATATCAACTTTAATATAGATTTTATAAAAATAAATTTAACAAGTATTAAAAAAAAATAGCCAACCACTCGAGTTACCCCACCCCTCCTCAACAAAAATATTACCTACCTCAGAAAAAAAATTAACAAAAATCTATCAGCTGGTAGCCTACTTCAAAACCATAAAGAAAATTAGAATAGACGCTAACTGACTTCTTCAGAAGTAAAAACCACCATTTAACAGACAAATACAAATCGCCACCAACAGACTTAAAATTCTATTTCAACCCATAAGAGAGATTTCACACAATTACGAGTACATTCTGAATTCCTCCTCATTAAGTATTCGCTTTATTCATTCTTCTATGATAATAATCAGATTTTTTAAACAATACTCGTGTTCATTGCTTTATTCTTTGTTTTTCTCTTACAGAATACATTACGAGCGATTATTTGGTAAGCTTCGGGCTACCATCACAAACTCCTCAATTCTAAATCGAGTTATTTTTATTTTTATCTTGTTATTTCGTCTTTAGTTACCAAAAACAAAGAAAGTATCAATGAAAGGCAACAGCGACAGCTTTTGCTTTTAAAGGAAGGATTCTGGACGAGAACTAAAAGGGTTTTATGGTAGGATGGGGGGGATCATCTCTCGTTGCATAAGCGAATAACGATACTGAAGGAAAAGCAAAAAAAAACATCGAAGGGCGGAGAAAGCTGTATAACAAGATGCGGGCGAGACTCATTTAGATACTTTTCGCGCGAGTCACGTATAATGGGATCGCCAATATAAAATTTAATGTTTTTTAATTGGAAACTTGTTGATACGCCGCCATTGTTGATCAGAAAATTGGTCATAGAAGAGGAGAAGTAGTCGTTTCTAAATTTGTATTTAGTAATTTATACAAGGATATATATATATATATATATATACATACATACACACACACTGGCGGTCATAAGTATTCGTACAGAAAAATATTTTAGTTATATTCGTCCTTGTCTTTTGTACCATGCAGAGGATAGTTATGAAAAGTTTACCATTTGTTTGGAAAAATGTAACAAAACAAAAAAAAAATTAAAAAATTAGTTCAACTCCAGCATATAATGTAAGACATCAAAGACTTTGAGGAAAATAAAAAAAAAGATAAAATGCAAAAGTTTTCATATATTTATTTACAAAATTATTTAATACTTTGTGCGTCCACCTTTTGCTTGAATGACTTCGATGACAATGATTAATTTTGGGTATGTTTCTACAAGGTTTTGACATCTCTTAGTTGAAATTTTAGCTTTAGCCCATTCTTCTAAAGAAAATTGGTGCAATTTATTCAGGTTCGAAGGTTTCTCTTGCAAACAGCTTTTTACAAATCAAACCATAAATTCTCGATTAAATTGAGATCTGGGCTTTGACTGGGCCACTCGAGAAGCTTGAAATTCTTTTGTCGAAGCAATTTCATGGTGCTCTTATTTTTAGAGTTTGGATCATTATTTTGTTGTAGTACCTAGTTGCGACCCATTTGCAACTCCCGAACTGAAGGCAACACATTTTCTTCTCAAATTTCCTGATATTTCTTCGGATTCATGATTCCATTGGTGACAACAAGCTTTCCTGGACCAGAAGCACTAAAGCATCCCCAAAGAAGCAAACTACCACCACCTTGTTTAACCGTAGGAAGGATGTTTTTTTCCTCGAAGCAGTATTTGATTTTCGACAAACATACCGCTACTCGTGGTTCCCAAATAATTCAATTTTGGTCTCGTTTGACTAATTTCTTAATTTTTTTTTTAATGGCGACATTTTTGTCTGTGGTATAGGACTAATATTTCTGGGGATTTGTTGCATCATTTTTGGTTCTGGATACATATTTGTGTATGATTAATTAATAAAAGGATTCTTGTTTTTTGTTACCTGTAAATACTTCCTTGCTTATGTAATTAACAATGTGTGCGTCAATTTGTGTTTTTTAATAAATTAGGTAGAAAAGGTCGCATTTCTCTTAAATCCTCCCGCCATAAGCAGAGGAGTAAGCATGTCATTAAAAGAGGCAGACAGGCTATGCCCCAGATATCATATAGGTGAGAACCCAATTTTAAATTAAAAGCAAATCAAATGACATAATCCCGACCAAACAAAATTGTGAACTTGCTCACCCTGTTTTTCCATTCTCAGTAGTGTGCGGTGCTGGAGTTAAAGAATTAATTTTTAGTGAAAATGAACAAAGGCTCTCAAATGGTCCTCACTGGCAGCTCAATCTCCCTTCTCAGAAACTAGAAGTAGCTGCCGTGACTCCACTAACAGAGTATCCGGTAGGTGAGCTAAGCTAGTGTAACTAGTTATTACAAACCACCTTCCGGAATCGCGCCCCCATTTCAGTATCTCTGATGACAAAATTTAGCTGGCGATTTGTATACATAGGTTTCTTTTCGTTTTTCCAATTGTCATTTGAGTTTGGTCCCATGTCTTGCGTAATTCTTGCAAATGGTAGGGTGGTAGAATTTGCTTGTCACAAAATTTACAGTGACCATTATTATAGTGGAATTCGCACATAGTGGGGTGCTCATATACTGTATATACACTCCTCCCTTATACCTGCAGTTGCCTCTTACATAGTATCTGCTAGTGATGTAGCGGATGTCATTTATTTCACATCCGCGGATGCGGATGAGGATGTTTGATTTCAACATCTGCGGATGCGGATGTCTACATTTTCGTTATTTTTTAGGATATATTCGAGATTTGTTGTGTTTAACGTATATAATAAGTTATTATATAGAGAGAGCTGTAGCTTAATGTAGTATAATTGATTAATTGTACAATAATTGCTGTACTTTTCTCTGAACATATAAAAAATATCAAGCATCTAACTAATATAGAAATCAATTAGTGATTCGTCTGCAAATAAATTCGTTTATTTTGTTGAGTTTCAGCCACAATTAGAAACCATAATTGTGTTACCAGGATGCGGGACGTGAACCCAACTCAAATGCACCCCACCGACCTCTTTCCCCAACCTCCACCCTTATAGAAAGAGATCTTTAATTAGCTTGATAACTATTTATATTAAGTTTAAAGTTTTATAGGCATATTTATAAATGAGTAATTAAAATAAAGTAAACTAAGATGTTCATCGTTTAATGTTCAAACTTAATTATAGGAAGGCTATGCTTAAGGAACATTAATTTTTCTGCCTTTTCTGCTGCCAGTCTGTTTCTCTCTTCATCATATATTAATCCAGCACTGCTAAATAATCTCTCGCTTGGTACGTTTGTTGGAGGACAGGCTAAATGTTTCCTTGCAAGTTTACTCAAGTATGGATAGATTTCTGCGTATTTTTCCACCAACTAATAGGATTGTCACATGCAGCCAGGCGTTTTTCTTGGTGATAGCTCTCGATCATTTTTACATCTTTTGACATCGCGTAGGTCTCGTCATTGCTGCTTGACTCAAGAAACTGAGAGACAGATTCTGTGATAGATTTGCTTGTTGAAGGTGTTGGTTCTGTCACTGAAACTTTATTCTTTTGGTGGGTGGCGAAGCGACAGATTCAAGAGATTGAAGCTCTTCAACTGCTTTGCCAAGTGATGATTTAACTCGTTCTAATGTACTAGGTGAAAATAACTTAGCTTTGTAACGTGGATCTAAGTAGGTTGCAAGAGAGTAACTTCATACAAGAACAGCCTCTCGTCTTGTCGCTTGCATCACTTTTGCGCACAATGAACTAATTCTATTAATATAGTTGAATTTGATAATTTCCGCTTATTAATGACGTTTTATCTCAACGGTCCACATCCGCACGACATCCGCAGTCCAAAGTGCGGATGCGGACGCGGACGCGGATGCGAGAAAATGTGCGGATGTTCCGCGGATGCGGATGCGGATGTGACCTACATCACTAGTATCTGCATACATTTCCGTCCCCCATTTTTACACGAGGCCTTTGTTTCTGATGGCTTTTTCTAGGGATGTACCAATATATCGGTATCGGTAGATTTTTATCGATATCGGTATCGGCCGATATTTCAAAAGTACGATTTTTCCAAAATTATTAATAAAATCCTATTTAAAGGATGAAATTTCTAATATTTTATTGTTTTATCACTTCACACAACTCGTTATTTTTTCACAAGGGTAAAGTTCTTTTGTAAAAATAGCAGCTGTTCTGTATGTTCAGGAGAGAGCCGATTTCAAGCAGCACTGGCAATATTTCCTCCAATACTGAACATGCGTTCGCTTGCAACTGTTGTTGATGGTGCTCCCAAACAGACATTGGGTCATTACAAGGTTTATCATTATCATTACCAGAAAATTTTCATTATCATTATTATTACCATTACAGCATTTTTGTTTCATTCTAATTACATTATCATTGTAATGATCATTACAATACTGAATATACTGAATAAGCAGTCCACCGGTGCACTGGAGGCAGGGATGCAAGAACAGATACGTCAGGATATGGACCTGCATTGTCCCTCCACCATGTCAGGGGATTGCAGTCCTCATCAATGCAGCGCTGGTCAAGGTAGCTGTCCATCTGGCTGACAATAAGGTTCTGAGAAGCTGTAGAGGGAGCTGGAGCAGCCATAAAATTGAACAACTTGCACCACTTTGGTGCTGGCTGGGACTGGGAGGAATCGGGGCACACACACACACACACACACACACACACACACATATATATAATATATATATATATATATATATATATATATATATATATATATATATATTGAAATTACACTGTAATAAAAATGTAATGATGTGTAATGATTCATTACAGACCTTTCATTACCATTATCATTACCATTATTGCCTCAACATTTCTTTCATTATCATTACATTATCATTACATTATCATTACAAGAGATTTGTAATTAATTATAATTAATTACCATTACAATGATGATGACCCCATGTCTGCTCCCAAATATTTCTGAGCTAAGTTCCCCAAAGTTAGCAAAGTGCTGCTATGCAACTTCCACCAACTGAGAGGGTCCTCAAGTTTACCAAAAATTTTCATACTTGAATATATGGAATATGTATAGTAGGCTGCTCAAATTTTGAAAAAGTTTACAAAATGTTCCAAAAATTTGTTTCAAACCTTGCCCAAGGAAATTTCCTTAAAATCATAACTCATAGATTATATTACCTTCTAAAACTATTAGCTATAAGTAAAAAGCTATTTATTAAAACTATACTCAGGAAGACTCGCCTGTCATTAATATAAGTTGCGATCTGAGGGAGTGCTGGATATCGGCATCGGTATCGGCCGATACTGTTTTTAATTATCGGTATCGATTATCGGCTAAAAAGCGATATCGGTACATACCTAGTTGTTTCAACTCTTTATTTGGAGATAACTTCACTTCATTCTATTTTCATAGTTGCCTCCTCCTTGTTTGCCATTTACGCTAGTATCCTCCATTGAATTTATTGTGTTGATTTTTGTGACTGTTACATTCATATTCTCGCCCTCTTTGTTTGTCGGTATTCTTTTTACTTCTGTTTCACTTTTCTTCGTCTTCTCTTCTGTTTTTCTCTGCTCGTCATTCATAATTTCTTCTTTGGATTTTTTTTCATAGGTTCTTTCTGCTTTACAAACCGTAAATGACTTTATTTTAGTCATGCATCTTTCGCAGAAGTATTTCACTCCATTCAGTTATCCAGTTGCTTGGCACTTGTTAAGAGAGAGATATCTTCGTCTTTCCATTTCAGGCAGCTGAAGATGAAAAAGAATTAGCAAATATCAGATCTAAAAAAAAAAAATTGCCTTAGAATCCATGTTACTTATAGGAAGTGAAAATTGGTGAGCGAGGTCTGACACAAATGGATAGCGTGAAGGGTGTAGGGATTTTGACTCAAAATTGAGTGAGGGAAAATTTTCTCCGTTACTCTGGGGAATGGAGGATGTGGCACATTGTATATTCTCACTGATTGGTGCCTGGGAGTATGGCCGCGGAGGATAGCTGGGGGATAGTCATAGGAATTGTTTCAACCTAAAAATGGGCAGCTAATTTCCTTCAAATGAAACACTCAAAAAACACTTTAGAGATTAATTCGTTTTATTTTTATTTTTTTCTGACGTATGCCGTAATTTCACCACTTGAAAAGAAATATGACTGTGCAATTGATATTCATTCGGATACTGACACTACTTAAAATTTATTAACTGGAGGATTTTCACTATAATATCACTTTTACTCGGACTTCGATTGAAACACGTTGCTGTCACATTGATTGTTTCCAACCACTCAGCTTGTGCGAACCTCCTTCCAGAACGGACGAACCGTCAAGGAACGGTCTTCAATGCCTAAATCCAATCAGGAAGTTTGACTGCTTCTCGCTCAAGAGGACGCACTATGCCTCGTCAGTGTAGCTAGAAACGCTCGGAGTTTCAGGCCAGGAACTCGGTAATCATACTGTAGAAATTATCCTTTGAAGTATATATACACACACGGATGTATATAATTATGTCACAGCTTTAATTATTCATTGGGTCTCTATTTATGTATTTTGGAAAGAAGAGGTAATTTGTGTAGGGTTGTGGAAAACTGTTTGCCAGGGAACTGAAACGTAAGGAAAGAAAGTACTGAAATTTTCAAAAATTCAACACTAATTCCTTGTTTGGAAACTAATGAGTGTATGTAATGAGTATATGTACGTAATATACACTGCGATGCAAGGTAGTCAGTATTTTTATTGGTAATTATTTTACCAACCAATTATGAATTTATGAGTATTTGGAAAGAAGCTGCCACTAAATAAATTTTGCGTTAGTCCTCTTGTAAATTATTACAAGTACATTTTAATTCTTTCAAAATGTTCGACAGATTTTTGGGTTGAAGTTCTCCCTGAAAGTGTGATTGAAATCTAATGGTGGTAAAGTGCTATCTGGCATTGATAATGTATTGAAGAGAGCTCAGTTTCCATTTCTAGAATTTTAGTTCAGCCTCAAATTAACAAGACAAAAAGAAATTTCGAGCGTAACTTGCGCGTTCTTATATTCAAAATTTAATTCAAATTTCAATTTAGTGAACGAAATATTATTTTAGTAAGGGAGATAATTTAATTTTGAAGTTTTTCCGGAAAGATTAGTCTTGTTTAAAGCGAATATGTTTAATGTATTTCATGTAAATTAATAATTTAATAAAAAAAAATAATAATAATTTTGTATCCACAAATATTTGTAATTTTGCATATTTTTAAAATTAAATTTCTTTTTAATTAATATTTTATCAACTTGGAAATAGTCTTAGAATTTCTGTTCTTATCTTTTTCTCTTGATTATTTCTGCACTTTATTCCACAAGAGGTAAATTGTACACGAAATCTACTATAATCTATGAGAGAAACCCAGAAGATAAGTGTTTTAGTTTTATTTCGGGAGTCATCGTTCCTTAGTTTTCAAATTTATTCATTCATATTTCCCAAAATGTAACTTTCACCATTTTTTATTTTATTTTAATTCCCGTTTGTCTTTTCGTCTTGCGTTTTCTTTTATTCGTATTTTCGACCGACCCACACCGCTGCCACCACCTTAAAGAAAGCAATCGGTCCGATCTCTATCTTTATGGAGTCTTCACGCCTCGCCTTTCTCTTTTCGAGTTTATACTGTACGTTTGTTTCTTCTTTCACCATTTCTTCCATTCAAATCCTTCTCGGGTTCCTGCATGCGGCCATCTCCGAGGCCTAAGGAGAGTTTAGCGACGCAGGGCAAGGATGATACAACACACTTTTATGGAGTTCTCTTCGTTGATTTGTGGGAGTAGGGGAGGTTTAAGTTGTTTTCCCACCTCTCCTATAGGTTACGCGGTTTTCTATGATGACATTGTTTTTTGTAGGAATGTAATAACTTTGCAAATACATGAAAACACGAAATCTGTTACAATATTAACTTGCTTGCGGAAAAAACGGGGTAACTATAACATAAAGAAGTCTTCAAATGAAGGAAATACGTTTTATCGGCTTATAAAAGGGTGTTGGTTTAAAATCCAGAACGTAATCAGTTTGAAATTTGAAATACTTATTTTTTTCTTTAAGGATATATAATATATATATATATATACATACATATATATATATATATATATATATATATATATATATATATATATATATATATATATATGGGGTGGCCCAACATAAAGTAGCCCCATTGAGTTTTGTTAAAAGAAATAATGGGGCTACTTTATCTTGGGTCACCCTGTGTATATATATATATATATATACAGGGCGTCCCAAAAAAATGTATACACACTTTAAATAATTATAAAGGCAGTGTTTATTAAAATACATTTCATTTTCAAAATGTAATAGAATCTACAGACATTATTTAATTGTTTTATCAACGCCTGTTTTCAAACTGACGTCCGTTCTGGTCCAGGCACTGCTGATAACGCGAAGCAATGGAATCGCAAACATCACGAAACATTTCGTTTGGTATTTGTGTGCATTCTCGTTCAACGGCTGCTCTCAATTCAGCGACTGTTGCAGGTTTTATAGCGTAGACTTTGTCTTTTAAGTATCCCCATAAAAAAGTCTAGTGGTGTGAGGTCTGGTGAACGCGGAGGGTATTCTACGAAACCCCTTCGTCCAATCCACATCCACATCGTGCCAAGTACCACTCGCAATACTCCACTCTTCGGTCCAGATCATCTTCATTAATAGCATGGACTAATCTTGGAATGTAACTTTTCCATTGACAGCGCTTCAAAATGCGTTGGACAGACGATTCTGAAATTCCTACCTCACGACTCGCTTGCCGCACAGATTTTCTTGGACTTTGGTGATACGTTTCCAGTACTCTTTCTTGCTTTGTGGGGCTTGTCGATGTCCGTGGTCTTCCGGAACGCTTCTTGTGGACATTCTGAACAGTTCCATCGGCTTCAAACTTATCTCTAATTCGAGTGATGGTAAGTCGCGTTGGTGGATCTGTTTGAAACTCCCTCCTAAACTGTCTTTGCACTTCACTGCGTTTTCACATTCCAGTAGCATTTTAGAATGAATTTCCTTTGTTCAAAGCTTAGTCTGACTGCCATTATTAATTCTAATGGGTTTAACTTGGAAAGAAAGAAACATCAATTGAGCTATCAGCTGTTAAAGTGTGTATACATTTTTTTGGGACGCCCTGTATATATATATACACGTCCAATAATATATATATATATATATATACACTATATGATCAAAAGTATTCGGACACCCCGGAAAATCCGCATTTCTGCAAATATCACCTTCGCCGAAAGGTATGCTGGAAAAAGCGTGGCGAAACTATAATGCTGAGGTGTTCTGTTAAGTTATCAGTAACTGTTGTGAAGCCATGCCGCGCGGACGTGAACTCTCCGAGTTCCAACGTGGACTCGTCATCGGATGTTATTTAAGTAACGTTTCTATACGAAACACTGCAGCCAAACAGGATATACCAAAGTCGACTGTAGCGGATGTTATCATGAGATGGAAGCACGACGGTGCAACTAACGCGAAAAAACGTTCCGGACGACCACGCAAACTGACGGAACGTGATAGAAGAAGTCTGGTACGACATGTCAAGAAGTCCCGCACGTCCTCTGCCGCTTCCATCGCTGAGGAGGTACGAAGAGCATCCGGTACCTCCGTTAGTACTGTAACTATCCGCAGAGAGATGCACAGACTCGGTTATTATGGTAGAGCAGCTGTACACAAGCCATTGATTACAAAAGTTAATGCCACGCGTCGTTTGGCCTGGTGTGTCTCCCGTCGTTCCTGGACCGTGGAGGACTGGAAAACTGTTCTTTGGAGCGACGAGTCGCGGTATTCACTCTTCCAGTCTGATGGGCGTGTTTGGGTGTGGCGACAGCCCGGAGAACGGCTTCTTCCTGACTGTGTACGTCCAACGGTGAAGTTCGGTGGAGGGTCCATCATGGTATGGGGTTGTTTTTCCTGGCTAGGGCTCGGCCCGTTGGTTGTTATACCCACTACCATGAACGTTGACGTTTATCTCGACGTTCTGGACAATTCGGCCCTCCCTACACTGTGGCAATACTACGGAGATGGCCATTGTTTGTTTCAACAGGATCGAGCTCCCTGCCATACTGCAAGGCGTGTGCAGGACTGGTTTCGTGAAAATAAGGTGGATTTGTTAGACTGGCCTGCTCAGAGCCCCGATCTCAACCCAATCGAGCACATGTGGGACGAACTGGAGCGACGGATACGAAACCGCACACCACGCCCGGCTTCACTTGCATCTCTTGCATCAGCTCTGCAAGAGGAATGGCGAGCCATTCCTGCACAGACTTACCGAAAACTGGTGGAAAGTATGCCTCGACGTGTTGACGCTGTAATAAAAGCAAAGGGTGGACCTACTGGTTACTAAATGCCATAATAAAACCATTTTTCCCAAAACCATGCGGTGTCCGAATACTTTTGATCATATAGCACTATATGATCAAAAGTATTCGGACACCGCATGGTTTTGGGAAAAATGGTTTTATTATGGCATTTAGTAACCAGTAGGTCCACCCTTTGCTTTTATTACAGCGTCAACACGTCGAGGCATACTTTCCACCAGTTTTCGGTAAGTCTGTGCAGGAATGGCTCGCCATTCCTCTTGCAGAGCTGATGCAAGAGATGCAAGTGAAGCCGGGCGTGGTGTGCGGTTTCGTATCCGTCGCTCCAGTTCGTCCCACATGTGCTCGATTGGGTTGAGATCGGGGCTCTGAGCAGGCCAGTCTAACAAATCCACCTTATTTTCACGAAACCAGTCCTGCACACGCCTTGCAGTATGGCAGGGAGCTCGATCCTGTTGAAACAAACAATGGCCATCTCCGTAGTATTGCCACAGTGTAGGGAGGGCCGAATTGTCCAGAACGTCGAGATAAACGTCAACGTTCATGGTAGTGGGTATAACAACCAACGGGCCGAGCCCTAGCCAGGAAAAACAACCCCATACCATGATGGACCCTCCACCGAACTTCACCGTTGGACGTACACAGTCAGGAAGAAGCCGTTCTCCGGGCTGTCGCCACACCCAAACACGCCCATCAGACTGGAAGAGTGAATACCGCGACTCGTCGCTCCAAAGAACAGTTTTCCAGTCCTCCACGGTCCAGGAACGACGGGAGACACACCAGGCCAAACGACGCGTGGCATTAACTTTTGTAATCAGTGGCTTGTGTCCAGCTGCTCTACCATAATAACCGAGTCTGTGCATCTCTCTGCGGATAGTTACAGTACTAACGGAGGTACCGGATGCTCTTCGTACCTCCTCAGCGATGGAAGCGGCAGAGGACGTGCGGGACTTCTTGACATGTCGTACCAGACTTCTTCTATCACGTTCCGTCAGTTTGCGTGGTCGTCCGGAACGTTTTTTCGCGTTAGTTGCACCGTCGTGCTTCCATCTCATGATAACATCCGCTACAGTCGACTTTGGTATATCCTGTTTGGCTGCAATGTTTCGTATAGAAACGTTACTTAAATAACATCCGATGACGAGTCCACGTTGGAACTCGGAGAGTTCACGTCCGCGCGGCATGGCTTCACAACAGTTACTGATAACTTAACAGAACACCTCAGCATTATAGTTTCGCCACGCTTTTTCCCAGCATACCTTTCGGCGAAGGTGATATTTGCAGAAATGCGGATTTTCCGGGGTGTCCGAATACTTTTGATCATATATATATATATATATATATATATATATTATATATATATATATATATGTAGTAGTAATGGTATCGGATGCAAATTTCAGACAACACTACAACATTAAAATCACAACAGCTAGAAACATAATAGGAATTATCTGGAAGAGCTTCAGTAGCAGAACAGTGGACGTCATGCAAATATTATGGAAGAGTTTAGTCCAGCCCATAATTGAGTAATAGTCAGTACTCACAAGCCCATACAGAAAACTAGACATTGAAAACACAGAAGTCATACAAGGGACTTTTATTTCCAAGATGGAGGAAACGAAAGACGAAGACTACTGGTTTCGACTACAAACCCTGAAACTCTCCTCCCTGGAAAGAAGATGTGAGCGATATACAATAATATACAATGGAACATACTCGAGGGATGTGACCCCAAACTTTAGAAATGAAATACTGGAATGAGAGAAGAAGCAGATTCTGTACTGTCGCAGTTGCGGTGGGACAGGGGACCATGAAACCGAAAATGAAAAATACCCTCGGAATACACGAGCCAAAACTCTTTATCGTGCTGCCGAAAAAACTGAGAAACCTCCAGCACACTAACCTCAATAATTTGAAGAACCAACAGGACAAGTTCTTGTGCAAAGTCCCTGGTCAGCCATGTTCTACGAGAGCAAGAGGAGAGTAGAACCAACTCTCCTCTATCAAATCCCACAAATGAGGCGGGTTGATGCAGAGGGGTCGACCGCAGGAAGGGTGATCCCGAACCATCGTTCGAAGATATTAAACTGTCTGCACACACACACACCACACACACACACACACACACATATATATATAGTGAAACAAAAGTAAGGAAACTCATGATTTTTTGTCACAGTTGCATATTGTATGTAGAATGCGATATTTAGGTGGTGATTTATATGATTTTATCGCAGTGCCTATGGACTAGGTCTAAATGGAATAGTCTTCACTTTGGTTGAACGCTTATGGGCGAAATATTTGAAGTTTTAAAGTGGTAACCATTTATCAAAATGCACCCGAAGTTGCTCGTCAGTACCATTGGCATTATGGCTGTACTCCCAACATGAAAGAACATTCTGAATCTTGTATAGAAGTTCACTGAAGCTGGACGTGTCCACAGTGCACCCAGGACCGAATGACCTTGAACGAAAAGCTTCCCCGTTGGTGGAATGGGTAGCGTGGCTGACTGATTGGCTAGAGCAGTCCCCAGATTCAACTCTGTCAGACTTCTTTTTATGGAGTACAGTCAGATCGACTGTTGGGCGCGAAACCTTGGACATTTCCAGTACTCAAAGATGCTGTCGTTGCCACGATGCGGAGCTTGCTAGTGCAAACGTCAACAAGATTGCCGATCAGTAGCAGTAAGACTGCAATTGTCCAGACTTGTTCAGTACTTTACTTTTTCGTGAAACATTTTGTTCTTGTAAATAATTAAAAAACGCGTTTTTTTTTACATCAGTTTCTTATTATATATCTTCAATAAAACCTTTATTAAAATTCAAGCGTGTCTCCTTACTTACGGCCCACCCAGTAGTCTCATACTGCGCATATTTTTTCGATTGAAAATTCTCTTCTACTGAAGGAAAACCCCCCAAAAAACTGAATGACTGGTTTTCATTTTGATGCAAGTTATTCCCTAATTTCAAATTTCATTTTCTTATTTTCTGTTGATTTTTTTTTTGTCTTTACATAAAAATGTCACTCATTTTCCGTGAATTTTTTTCACGTGAATAATTATTTATTTTATATAGGAAGAATGCCCGGCTGCGCCTTCCGCAGCAAAAATCTCCGAAATACAACCTGAAGCGGGGGGCGGGGAATGGGAGGTGCGAGTGTGTTACTGAAATCTTTCCTGGTTCTCCCCCAATGTATATACTAAATTTGGTGCAGATTAACCCAGCTGTTTAGACGTGTATAAACGAACAGACGTCGTTATCATCATCATCATCATCATCTCTCGGTAGTGTAGTGGTTAGCATCGCTGACTACGAATCCATCGGCCCAGGGATCGAGACTCGGTGACGGCAAGCGGCGCGCTGCAAAACTCAGCTGTTCATCCTTCCACACAATAAATAAATTGGTTGGTAGATAAATGGGTACCCTGGGTAACAGTGATTAAGACGCTGGGCTGCTGATGGGGCGTGGTCAGGGCCTCAGTTGTAAAAATTTAACACGTGGTACGACCGCAGATTCACGCGTGGCAGCGTCGCAGACCGATAGACCTAAGGTGCGGGAAGTGCATTGATGAGAGTGTGGGGTGGGGTCCTCCTTCCGCAGGAGGTTAACAACTGAAACGATTTATTAAAAAAAATTAACAACAGGTACGTACCGCCCTCAACTCAAGCCCTGCATGTTCTTCGGATGCCACGTTAAACTGTAGCTCTAAGGTGGAGTGATAAGCTTGACCTTCGTTAGAACGAACAATTCGGGCGGAAGCAAAAACCGAACCAACTAAACCAAACTAAGGTGTGTGTGTGTGTATATATATATTAACTGCAAAAAAAACAGTATAATTAATGTAAAGAACGACGCTTGTGTAGAAGAGCGTTCCGCACAAGATGAGGAGGGAGAACGAGCAAATGAAAAATGAGGTACCAGGGAGGTACCTCATTTTTAATTTGCTCGTTCTCCCTCCTCTTGTGCCGAACGCTCTTCTACGCAAGGTCGTTCTTTACAATATATATATATATATATATATATATATATATATATATATATATATATATATATGGAATATCATGCATGAATACGCCTGATTTTACATTGCAAAAATGCGCCTACTAGGATTCGATACCAGTACTTATTGAGTAGAAGACGGGGGCGCTGATCACTATGCTACGACAAGGTAAAAGTTAGTACAACCTAGCGCATGTTTCAATACCCAAGAAACACGCAACTCTTTTGCGTCCAGAGGTGTTTTCTTCACTGACCTCCCTGCACTCGAGGTAATGGCAGCATTTCATTCAAATTTATGGTGTAACACTGGGATCTTATAAATGGAATATCACGCATAAACACGCATTCGCCATCTAATCAAGAGTTGCTAGGTTCGAATCCTGGTGAAGCTAATATATATATATATATATATATATGTAGTGAAACGTAAATAAAGTGATTACGTTAAATTAGAATTTACTAAAATGTTACTTGAGAATTATTTTAATTAATTATTAAAACTATTAACTAGGATATGTTAATTTAAATATTAAAAGGGTAATCCTTTGTAATACTTAAATTAGGTCATAATAGTAAGAAGGAACTAAATTTTAGTTACTGTATCGTAAAATTTTAATAAACTTTTATGGATAACATTTTTAAAAAGTAATTGAATTTCATCTCTGTAGCTGAAATTTAACTTAAGATATATATATATACACACACAATGAATTAATTAATATATTAACGTAATTTTTAAAAAAACATTTAACCAATTTTTTTTAATTATATTTAAGCGATAATAATATGAACAGAGTATATATAAAAAATCTTAAAAAGTACTTAAAATTTATAAAAATTTCTGTTGTAAAATCTTAAAATATTTTTACTGAATGAGCCCCCCCCCATATATATATATATATATATATATATATATATATATTAGTTATAGTTAGCTGGGAATAGAAGTTTGCTGTAAACATTACTTAAAATAGTAGTTAGGGTCTTAGAAATTTTGGAATGCTTAAAAATAAATAAAGAATGAACGTGTTTTCGGCGAATTTCTTTCCGGAAGTGAATATCTACATGCAATACATGTATGCGCGTTTCGTTTCCTTATACCGAATCAATAACAAAGAAACGTTGGTTCGGTTAAGTGAGTAACTTTGCGCAAATATTAAAGGTGAAATTGACAATGTTAGATGTTATTTTGATGCTCAATTTCTCAGCGTTTCGGGTAAATTATTGTATAATAAAGGTTTCGGGGCCTTGTTAAAGGATTACCAAAGGCTATAAAGATTGAGCTTAAAGGCAAAGAATTTGGGTCATGAAAAAAAGAAAGTTCCTCACGCAAACCGTTTTTCCTTTTTTCTGTTTTCTGTTTTTTTTTGTTTTTTTTTTAATCAAAGACTGAAGAAATCCTTTGTTAATGCAAGGGAATTTCATTAAAATAATTCCCCCAATATAAGCAAGCACTTTATATGGAATCCGTACGAAGGGAGAACAATATATTTTAATTATACAGGGTTTAAGGTTATCAACTAATTGATGCCAAAAGTTGGCGGAAAATTTTGGTCGTCAAAATTCCCCGATTGGATTGTTTGTTGTGGTTTTTAACTTCTTTTTTTTAATATATTTAATATTTTGTTCTTTTCGATCTTCGAAAAGTAAAAAGTGGCTTATCTGCAATGAATTGCTATAACAAGATATAACTTTTATTTTCTTGCAGCATCCCACATCAATCGCGTTCGTGTTATTCGACCATAAGGTTGTACAACTGGCAGACGAGTCGTTGTACTTAATTGTGTAATTTTTCCTTCCGTTTCAACAGCCAGGTTCGTATGATAGAAAGAACCTATAGTTTAACATATTCGAACGTACGGGTCACTATATCATCTGAACGTCT
Source organism: Bathynomus jamesi (assembly GCA_023014485.1). Taxonomy (NCBI): domain Eukaryota; kingdom Metazoa; phylum Arthropoda; class Malacostraca; order Isopoda; family Cirolanidae; genus Bathynomus; species Bathynomus jamesi. The sequence continues at coordinate 156,126 of JAJOZX010000613.1, read as the reverse complement.
CTTAACATTTTTGATCTACGGGAAGCGTTGTTGCGACATGTCCACGACGTAGTCCAGGTTGATGAGTGAATAAAGTATACCTGCTGTAGGCATATACTCGTAGTTTTAGGTTCACGTTGGCACATGTTGAGGAAGTAGACAGTGTTTCTGTATATTTTACGCAGTTGAGTAACGGTGCTCATACGCGTCAAATAGGTCCACGTTTCACCTCCTTGGTTCTTTGCGGCTACAAACAAATTCTGACAAATTCTGTCGGAGTTACATACTCGTGGTACACCAGATTATGTAAATAATGACCGATTAATCTATTTTTCATAGTTTCTCTTGCTTTTGTTTTATGTAGGAAGCAGCGGGCCAAGGGCGAGCGCCCGCAAAAGTGACCCATCCATAGAAGGAGAGAACCGAACCGAAAACAAGGTTTTCAAGGCTCAACGCTGCCACTTTTTTTATAAATTTTGAAATATTATGTAGTGAGGAATAGAGGGAGAAGTATGTGTTTCAGAGCATGCTGGACTGATCACAGGGTAGATGAGACGTGGAAAAATATCAGCTAAAGGGGACAGTGACGAGGGAAACTGGAGTTCTAGAATTCCCCGTCTCCTGCCTAACGTCCACCCCGGAGTACTTCCTTGGGTGATTGATGTCTACAGTCTCCTCCTATGTAGATGTAAATATGTATTTGTGTAAATAAGGTTGAACTGTTCGTTGTGACAAATTGGAATTATTTGCGATGTCTAAAATTCAGGAACCCTCGTCCATAGATTGAACCTCGCGCGGTTAGCAAGGTCTTTTTGTGTATAATTTTTATTTATTTGCCTGATGAAAATTTCCACTAATGGTGTGAAGTGCCATTATTTACTGCCATATTTGCAAGCCCAAGAAGTTGAATTATCTTTTTATCACATTCCAATTGTCCAATCACGCGAGCGCATAAATGGGAATCTCTCTTTAATACGAACTGCACTTCACTATCTATAAACTGAAATGAACCATCCACAAACTCGATGGATGGTACCATCCATAAAATTTTTTTTATGGATGGTACATGTTACGAAGCAGGTCAAACAACACCAAACATTATTGTGATTTTTTTTTTTTAATTAAACTTGTAGGTCATATTGGTTGGGTCCAGCCATATTTTCGGATGTTCATATTCACCGACCTTAGATCAAAGTGAACTGTCTTACAAGATTTCGTCGACGTCGTCGATGTTGATTGATGTCGATGTCGCAAACTTTAAAAAAAAATACCTTAAATTGCACAGGAACCCTCCTAATTATTGCAGATTTGTAAAGCTTTTGTAATTCTCATTATGTAAATTTTTATGAAAAGTGTAGAGAGGCTTTTTTTGGAATTGAAGTAGATTTGCAATATACAATAAATATTTATCATTCTAAAGTGTACAGGGAAAAAAACTGTTCACAACAGGAACTGCAAAAGATAAACCAAGAACTGGCAGGCCATCTAGGTGATAAAAATAGGTCTGAAAGAAAAAAAAAATCACTTAGTATTTAACTGGGTGACAAGACATCGTGGACACCCTGTAAATTTAGGGATCAAACTGCGTATTGCGTATTTTGAAAGCTTTATTACAATACTATAACTGTGATGTACAGTGTGTTCGATCGATAAACTTCCAGTTCATATTTATTTTTAATGAATTTTTTTGAAATTTATATTCATATTTTCTATTTTTGGAAAATAAATTAAACATTTTTTGTTAATTTAATGGGAAATTAGAAGTCAATGAAATGAGTCATAATTTGGGGGGGGGGGGGGGGGGGGGGTTAAGTGAAATAATTTTTTAAGTTATAATGTTTCAGACCAGCAAAGACCCTAGGATCTACTCATGGCTAGTCTACCTAACTGCAGTAATTGTGTACTGCGCATGTCCTCCGTGGTGGTGGAGGGGACCTACAATTTTATGTGGGTTCCTAACCACAAAAACCTTAATTTTACTACCTCAAACTATACCTAATCTATCAACATATGCATCTAATCGATTTTTAAACATGTTTATAGACGTGCTGCTGATTACTTCTACCGGCAAACTATTCCAGTTATTTACCTAAAAAAGTTTTTGCGACTGCCGTCTCGAACCTTCTACTTGTCAACTTACACCCGTTATTCCTAGTTCTACTATACTGTGCTATTTCGAAAAAGCTATCTCTATTTTAAGTTAGCGAACCCATTCATAATTTTAAAAACCTGGATTAGATCATCCCTTAGCCTTCTAGTCTCGAGTGTAGTCAATTTTAACTCATTAACCCTATCCTCGTACGACTTTGACCTAAGTGACGGAATCATCTTAGTTGCTCGTCTTTGAACTCTTTCGACTTTTTCTATATCCTTGCGCATATACGGATTAAAAAATTGGATCGCGTACTCCAAATGGGGTCTAACTAATGACTTATAAAGAGGAACAATAATATCGCGCGATTTGTACTCAAAATTCCTAGCTATAAAACCTCGCACTTTGCTCGCCTTTATTGACCCTGCTGTACTTTGTTTCGCTACTTTTAAATCACCAGTGACTATAACTCCTAAGTTGAGACGTAGGTGCGTCTCAACTCGAAGGAATGCAGGATCATTCTCATAGAATGTAATCGGACAATCTTGGATGTTAGAAAGTGATTCAGTTAATTATGAGATGAACATTTTTATTTTATATATTAACATACAGTAAATGCATGAAAATTAATAGTTTTCAATAATAAGGAAATTATTACTACTGAAATAAATGCATGGCTCAATTTCCATGCAATTATATTTAGACATTAATCTTCAGGTAAAGCCATGCTCGTTAGCATGACTTACGAAAAGGGAATTCTTAAACAAATGAATACAGGGTGGTACTCAAAAATAAGTTATTTTAGTATTAATCAATATATATACACAATATGTATGGTTGTTTACCTTTCCAAACTGCCCAAGTTTAGAACAAGTTCACATGATGACCATTATTTGGTACTACAGTGTGTATTTGTCGCTCGAACTCCATTACAGCATCAACAATATGTTCTCGTAGAATGGATCCAATAACCTCTCTGATTCTTTGACGGAGTTCTGTCAGATCCCTGGGTTTGTCACGATACACGAGTGTTTTAAGATATCCCATAGATAAAATCCAAAGGGATTAAGTCAAGTGATCAGGATGACCATACCATCGGTTCTCCACGATCTGTCTAGCGCTGAAACACATCAACATGAATGGAATTCACTAAAAGTTAGCGTTTGGAGGGATGTATCATGTGACTGCATATTCGACGAATTAGTGGTGAAAGATATACTTTTCAACAAGATGAAGCTCCTGCTCACAGAGCACGCCAAACTGTCGCATTCCTTGAGAACGAAACACCGGATTTTATCGAACCCAATATGTGGCCGGCTAGTATCCCCGATCTTTCACTACTAGATTATGGTGTTTGGGAAGCCTTGAAGTCCAAAGCTTACATCCCTGGTACGAATATAAGAGACATAGATGAATTACGCGAAAGAATTCTGCTCGGCTGGGAGAAGGTGTCTCAACGATATGTAAACAGGTGTATTGATCAGTGGTGTCCACGTTTGGAGACCTGCGTTGAGCAGGAAGGGGGACACATCGAGCAACTTCTCAATTAAGACGAAGAACATGCTAAGGTAAGCACCTATGAAGTTTGGGAGCTCTAGTCCCTTACTTTTTTTAATATGACAGTTTACCTCTAAGGGGTCACTTTTTTACCCACCCTGTATATATATATATATATAGTCATGCGGGTTGCTTCTACAAAGCTTCAATTTAATATTTAGGAGAAATCCAATGACAAGGAGGAATGTAAATGCCATGAAAAGTCTTCTTTAATGCGCAACGTTTCGAGCAATACGCTCATCATCAGGCTAGATAATAACAATATGAAATTAGAATCAATAAATAAATGTGAACAAGACAAAATAATTTCTATAAAACCTATTCATTAAAAGCAAATTTTAAAAAGACTAAAAGAAGAGGGTTAAATTCAAAGTTATAAAAATTTACATATAAAATTACAAGAAATTTAAAAAGCTATTTTTAAATTACATATAGTAAATTTGAAATTAGTACACTGGAATAATTAACACTAATACAATGGAATAATTAACACTACGAACCTTTCAATGCTGGTTCCGAGGCACGAGTAATTTAAAACAAAACAAAACAGGAAACAAACTATGGGTTGGGCGGTTGGAGAGTTATAAGTTGGGGAGGGGGGATTATAAAAAATTGGGGAGGGGGGAGGGGGGATTATAAAAAATTTAGAGGGACAGCTGAGGAATCCACGTTTAGAGAAGGGGTCAATGTTTTAATATAAAGAGATTCCAAAATTCTAAGTGAGTTAGGACAAGAATTACAACCGAGAATTTAAAAATTATCTAAAGTGACATCAGTTTTGCATTTAATACTATGTTCCCGAATACTAGAGGCTTCTTTTTTATTTAAAATTTTACCTGTTCGGCAACTTATTCCCATATGCGAATAAAATCTAGCCCTGAGGGAGCGCACGGTGCTGCCAATATAAGTACCAAGGAGACACCTTGGGCAGGTAAATAAATATACAACACCGCTACGCAACGAATCAGGAGTTCGATCCTTCGCTGAGAAAAAGCTACCTAAAGACATTTTGTTAATAAATATAATGCGAAAATCAGTATGATAAAAAAATTTTCTTAACAACTTTGTAAATTTAAGTTTAAATTCTTTATTCATGGGACCCATTTCAGGTACCAAGAAATATTTTATATCTTTAGGCACTGAAATACAGGGAAGTTGAGGGCTATAAACATTATTTAAGAAAGATCTTATTAGTTTATCTACATATTGAACATGAAAACTATTATTGGTAAAATATGATCTTAAATTATTAAATTCATCGTTAAGTAAGGTAAAACTAGAGTCAAATTATATCCTCTGAACAAGAGTGTTTTAATACACGACATCTTATAGTTAAAATCAGTAAAACTAAAGAAATTCATGCCCAAACCAGTAAAAGTGGGTTTCCTGTAAACTGATGTAGTAATAGAATCACCTTTTTTCGAAATTAAAAGATCTAAAAAGGGAAGGGAGCCATTTTTCTCAGTTTCCATTGTATAAGTTATATTGGGGTGCAGAGAATTTAAGAAGTTAAAAAATTGTTGCGCTTGTACAGCATTATCAAAAACAGCTATCGAGTCATCAACGAAGCGTCGATAGAAAATTGGTTTACAATGGGTGGGAGATTGTCTAAAAATTACACTTTCTAAATGAGTCATAAAAAAATCAGCTGATAAAGGTCCGACGGGTGATCCCATCCCAACACCATCAATTAATTTGTTGGTAAACCTTATTATTGAAAGTAAAATAACATTGCTTAAAAACCAATTCTAAAAGTTCCTTAAAATAAGACCATGAAAACTATCAACAGAGCTAAAAACCCTATCTAAAATAATGGCAATAGTTTCTGATACAGGTACATTCGTGAAAAGCGACTTTACATCAAAACTGACAAAAAAAAACTTTTTTGAATCGAAATTCTCACTAAGATCTTTTTGAAATTCATAAGAGTTATTTATAGTATAAGCATTTTTCGCAAAAGGTGACAGGAGACTAACAACAAATTTTGCCAATTGAAAGGTAGGTAAGTTATACGAAGCTAAAATAGGACGGAGAGGTGTTCCAACTTTATGGATTTTAGGCAAACAGTATAATTGAGCAAGATCAGAACCAGATACGAACAACTGAGAGTAAGTATCGTTTTTTATTATCTTTAAAGACTTTAATCGTGACAAAAATCTATTAACTTGGTCTTCCAACCTTAAAATGACTTTAATGACGGGTTCAAGAATTTGTTTGAATTTGCTAACATCACTTAGGATTTCATTAGTTTTATTTATGTAATCAGATTTATTCAAAATAACAACTCCGTTGCCCTTGTCCGGTCTAGTCACAACAATCTCCTGGTTCTTTGCCAAATTCTTAATAACCTGCAAGTCACTCTTCTTAAATATGAAAGATTTAAATTTAAGGTTTCTAAGTTTGTGAAAAAATTCATGAGTTAAATTAGCAAACTGACATTTAAAATTATTAAAATCACCAACATGGGGAACATTTTTCAAGCCATTAAAAAATGGCTTGAAAAATGTTCCCCATGTTGGTGATTTTAATAATTTTAAATGTCAGTTTGCTAATTTAACTCATGAATTTTTTCACAAACTTAGAAACCTTAAATTTAAATCTTTCATATTTAAGAAGAGTGACTTGCAGGTTATTAAGAATTTGGCAAAGAACCAGGAGATTGTTGTGACTAGACCGGACAAGGGCAACGGAGTTGTTATTTTGAATAAATCTGATTACATAAATAAAACTAATGAAATCCTAAGTGATGTTAGCAAATTCAAACAAATTCTTGAACCCGTCATTAAAGTCATTTTAAGGTTGGAAGACCAAGTTAATAGATTTTTGTCACGATTAAAGTCTTTAAAGATAATAAAAAACGATACTTACTCTCAGTTGTTCGTATCTGGTTCTGATCTTGCTCAATTATACTGTTTGCCTAAAATCCATAAAGTTGGAACACCTCTCCGTCCTATTTTAGCTTCGTATAACTTACCTACCTTTCAATTGGCAAAATTTGTTGTTGGTCTCCTGTCACCTTTTGCGAAAAATGCTTATACTATAAATAACTCTTATGAATTTCAAAAAGATCTTCTTAGTGAGAATTTCGATTCAAAAAAGTTTTTTTTTGTCAGTTTTGATGTAAAGTCGCTTTTCACGAATGTACCTGTATCAGAAACTATTGCCATTATTTTAGATAGGGTTTTTAGCTCTGTTGATAGTTTTCATGGTCTTATTTTAAGGAACTTTTAGAATTGGTTTTTAAGCAATGTTATTTTACTTTCAATAATAAGATTTACCAACAAATTGATGGTGTTGGCATGGGATCACCCGTCGGACCTTTATCAGCTGATTTTTTATGACTCATTTAGAAAGTGTAATTTTTAGACAATCTCCCACCCATTGTAAACCAATTTTCTATCGACGCTTCGTTGATGACTCGATAGCTGTTTTTGATAATGCTGTACAAGCGCAACAATTTTTTAACTTCTTAAATTCTCTGCACCCCAATATAACTTTACAATGGAAACTGAGAAAAATGGCTCCCTTCCCTTTTTAGATCTTTTAATTTCGAAAAAAGGTGATTCTATTACTACATCAGTTTACAGGAAACCCACTTTTACTGGTTTGGGCATGAATTTCTTTAGTTTTACTGATTTTAACTATAAGATGTCGTGTATTAAAACTCTCTTGTTCAGAGGATATAATTTGACCTCTAGTTTTACCTTACTTAACGATGAATTTAATAATTTAAGATCATATTTTACCAATAATAGTTTTCATGTTCAATATGTAGATAAACTAATAAGATCTTTCTTAAATAATGTTTATAGCCCTCAACTTTCCTGTATTTCAGTGCCTAAAGATATAAAATATTTCTTGGTACCTGAAATGGGTCCCATGAATAAAGAATTTAAACTTAAATTTACAAAGTTGTTAAGAAATTTTTTTATCATACTGATTTTCGCATTATATTTATTAACAAAATGTCTTTAGGTAGCTTTTTCTCAGCGAAGGATCGAACTCCTGATTCGTTGCGTAGCGGTGTTGTATATTTATTTACCTGCCCAAGGTGTCTCCTTGGTACTTATATTGGCAGCACCGTGCGCTCCCTCAGGGCTAGATTTTATTCGTATATGGGAATAAGTTGCCGAACAGGTAAAATTTTAAATAAAAAAGAAGCCTCTAGTATTCGGGAACATAGTATTAAATGCAAAACTGATGTCACTTTAGATAATTTTAAAATTCTCGGTTGTAATTCTTGTCCTAACTCACTTAGAATTTTGGAATCTCTTTATATTAAAACATTGACCCCTTCTCTAAACGTGGATTCCTCAGCTGTCCCTCTAAATTTTTTATAATCCCTCCCCCCTCCCCAATTTTTTATAATCCCCCCTCCCCAACTTATAACTCTCCAACCGCCCAACCATAGTTTGTTTCCTGTTTTGTTTTGTTTTAAATTACTCGTGCCTCGGAACCAGCATTGAAAGGTTCGTAATGTTAATTATTCCATTGTATTAGTGTTAATTATTCCAGTGTACTAATTTCAAATTTACTATATGTAATTTAAAAATAGCTTTTTAAATTTCTTGTAATTTTATATGTAAATTTTTATAACTTTGAATTTAACCCTCTTCTTTTAGTCTTTTTAAAATTTGCTTTTAATGAATAGGTTTTAAAGAAATTATTTTGTCTTGTTCACATTTATTTATTGATTCTAATTTCATATTGTTATTATCTAGCCTGATGATGAGCGTATTGCTCGAAACGTTGCGCATTAAAGAAGACTTTTCATGGCATTTACATTCCTCCTTGTCATTGGATTTCTCCTAAATATTATATATATATATATATATATATATTCACAACATTGTTTTTCAAACATTTTATTTTATGGGATTAATATCCTGCCAGTAAAGCTTATTATTATCATTATCATTCACTCACAGTCTGAGTTCAACTGAGTGCTGAAATCATTCATTTTGTGTAGGTCGTTTACGTTCATGTACGTACGTTATTCATGTGTCTGTAATGTGTACATTTTTCATAAAAGAGCGTGTGATAATTATTTCTTGACATTGTTGACACCAAAGTATGAATACGGGTTTTGTTGTTTAAAACATAACTACTGAAAGTCTGATGTATATATATATATATATATATATATATATATATATATATATATATACGCCTAAATCCCCAAGTAGCGCCAATAGTAAATCACCTTTTTTTTTACCAATTAGTTTAAACTTTGTAAATAAGTCGAATTTTCTTGTACGACCTAATTTTTTGAGGTTAGGTTGCGCTAGGTTAGGTTAACCTAACCTAGCGCAACCTAACCGAAAATAAATCAGTGTGTGTGTCAATTCTGAGGAAACATAAAGGACTTATTTGACTTCGAGTTTTCTTTAATTAATTAAAATCCTAACGCGGATGAAATTTGAAAAAAATAATCATTGTATAGGGTAAAAAAAAACCGCTTTCTCTAAACTTTCTCATAGGGCTCCTCCCCCTTCACTTTAACAGAAGCGAAAGTGATTACAAATTTGAAAATATAAAATATATAACCTGTTCAACTTACTGGGTAAAAAATGGACGAAAATTTTCACAAATATTCAACAAACGAGCATTTCTGACTATATATATATATATATATATATAATAATTATTGTGTAGAAGGATGAACAGCTGGGTTTTGTGGTTTTCTTAAACACCACCGAGGCGCATATACTGTATATATGCGCCTCGGTGGTGTTTTGGTTAGCATCGCTGACTACGGATCCATCGGTGAATCACCTGAAGATCCGTCACCCCAGCCTTTTTTAGTTAGCTTTATAAGTCTAACTAACGAAAATATCACGACCTAACCTAACCTAACCAATCGTCAAGGACATACAGTTGACCTAACGACTGGTTAGGTCAAGTCGTGATATTTTCGTTAGTTAGACTTATAAACCTAACTAAAAAAGGCTGGGGTGACGGATCTTCAGGCGATCCCCATTGGCCATGGGATCGATTCCTGGTGATGGCAGGCGGCGCGCAGCTAACCCAGCTGTTCATCCTTCCACACAATAAAAATTGGTCAGTAGATAAATGGGTATCCTGGATAATTTTGTGGTGAAGACGCTGGGCTGCTGATTAGGAGGTCGTGAGATCGAGTCCGGGCGAGGACTTTGTAATTTCTGACTGCCCGTGGTGGGGCGTGGTTCGGATTCCAAGTTAAACTGTAGGTCTAAGGTGGAGTGACAAGCTTGCCCTTCGTCAGAATGAACAATTCTGGCGGAAGCAAAAACCAAGGTTATAAAGTTGAATTTAATATTTTTTTGCAAATTTGATCCACTGTACAGTATTAGAAGTTCAATTATACATTTTGTCCAATTTTAGTAGTACTGTATTGTATTTCAAATGTATAATTCACTACGCATTCATCACTAGTTTCATGGGCTCATGAAAGGTCACATATTGGCAAAACGATGCATGATATCCAGAATGATTTCAACACAAGATTCAATAAGGTTGCACCACCAAACAAAACGGTATTACCCTGGGAGAAAAAGCTGTTTGAAACTAGCTTCATCAAGAACAGACCACGGTCGGAAAGACCAACAACGTGAGTAGAACAATGTGAAGGTGTGATTGCATCGGTAGCTCGTTCATCGAAAAAAATCACTTCGGAAACGATCGCAAGAACTTGCAGTCCCCATGTCCACAATGAGAGATCACATGACAAAAGATCTCGGCATGAAACCATACCGCCCGTCATTTGTTAATGAATTAAGCGATACATTGTAACTGTAATTAGTAACTGTATTTACTGTAATTAAAGTAATTGTCGCTAGTGACTTGTTTCTTAAATTACACCAACCAATATAAATAGAATTAATCACACAAAAATAAAATTGGTATTACAATATGTACATTTTGTAGGGGGTGACGGAACTTTTCGAACACTTTGTACATTTGAAATACTAAAAAAATTGGACGTAGAATGCATAATGAAACGTCTGATAGGGTTTAAGTGTACAAACGATTGTAATCCAAATGTTTTTATTGACAAAAGAGGCGAGTGGGCGTAAATGGAAAGCTTTAAAAATGTACGCGTAAAAAGTAGGCTGTAGGTAAAATTAAGCAAAATTCGTCGTTTGAAAAGAGAGAACTGATTAATAGAAAAGAGAACGCGAGAGCGAGTTGTCATAACAGACCACTGAAGATCATTGGAATTACATAACAGAAGAAAACCAAAGGAAAAAATCGTTTACAGTTTCTTTTGGCTAGATAAGAATCACAGAAATCGGAAATAGAAGGAAGGAAGTACCAATGAGAAGAACATTTAGAAAGGAAGGAACATTTCCAAATGGGATGAAAACGTTTGGATAATGTCAACATTTACTGAGATCGCTTATTGTTCCGTCACTGTAACATATTTGGTAGACCTTTTCATGACACTATTAAACCTTTACACATTCAATGCTTTATAGGTTAAAAGTGTAAAGTTATTGATCATAACAAGGAGTTTTATACATTACACGAAAGACTTAAGAAAATGTGAAGATAAGGAAAATCGGTTAAAGGGTTCGAATACTGTGACGTCATGAGAAACGGTTCAGCCAGATATGAAATAAATTAATTGATGAACTGTGTATCGGGTTAATTCCTTTTGCAAAACTTACCCCACCACTATTCGAACTCGGAACTTCATGAATAGAAGCCGCGGGCGTTCCACTGTGCTTGACAAGATAAAAGCTAATATAACCTGGCTCATATTTCAACACCCTGGAGAACACACAACGCTTTCGCGACCAGAGGTGTTTTACGCGCTAGTCCCCAGCATTCGAGTTACACGAGTGTAACTCACTTCCATATTAGCCACTGCGTGTTATCCTACCTGCAACAAAAAAAGGTCCCCAAAAAAGGTCCCCAAAAAAGACAAATTTGAACATTTGTTTTAATTCTAATGTATAACTTTTGTAAATTTAATTTAAAATAATTTTTCCTGAGACCGAACTTATGGGATACCCTGTATATATATATATATATATAATCCGTTATATTAGAGTATATTTGCTACTTTATTACATCATCCCAAACAACTTTTTTTTTTTTTTTTTTTTGCTAAAGTACTAAAACCCTATTACTGATTGAAAATACTTTTTGTACTAAATTTTATCAGTGGAGGTTACTCCAAATGATTGTGTTTCTATTTTTTCTCATGAATTCCTCCGAAAATTGGTTCATAAATGTTTCCTTGAGAAAACGAATTCGGATGTCAAATTTTATCAGTTGGAACCGAATCCAAACTTTGATCATTTCTGTCCAGAATAGATTAACATTCGATATTTACGAATGTGTTGCCATCTCCTTAACTCATAAACAAAAGAGAACATTTATATATTTTAAGTTACTTTAAGTTGTATTGAAACTTACTGAGATGGTAATCAATTATATATATATATATATAGTATATATATATAAAGAACGACGCTTGTTTAGAAGAGTGTCCGCACAAGATGAGGAGAGAAAACGAGCAATGAAAAATGAGGCACCTCCCGGGAATCGAACCCGGGATCATCCGATTGCCGGTCAGATATGATAACCATTATACCAAGGGCCACGAAGAATCAAAACTCGTAATTCTGCTACGTACGAGCGGAATCGAATGCCCTTTAAGGGGACACCTTCTTCTTTACATTAATTATACTGTGTGTCGTTTGCAGTTAAAATGTATCATATATGTACGGCATGAGAAGGTGCCCCCTTAAAGGGCATTCGTGGGGCGTGATTCTGATTCCATTAAACTGTAGGTGTAAGGTGGAGTGACAAGCTTGACGTTTGTCAGAATGAACAGGTGGGGCGGAAGCAAAACCAAGGTTAACCAAACCAAGGTACTCGTATATATAATGCAAACCCACAAGAAAAAAGAAAAAATATTCCAATCCTTTCGTGTATTCAGCAGTACACCTCGTCAGGATATACGTATATAATATGAACAGGGTAGTTCAGGATTCACGATCGGATCAAATATAAGGTTCAAGCTTATCGGTATACTATATTATAAGCTAGGTTAGAACAAAGGCGATCCGATAGTGACTTTTGAACCACACTGTGTACACATATACATATATATAATATATGTGTGTGTGTGTGTGTGTGTTACTATAAATAAGTTATACTAAAGAAATAAAAATATGAAATTTAAACTAACGTTTTAATGTTAAAAGAAAGGAAAATTATATTCCTTTTATTAAAAAAAACTAAATTAAAATTTACATTTATTAACTTTGGAATCTCAAAACTGTTGATGAAAAAATAACCAACCAGTCTCGTAAAATTTAAAATCGGAAGAATTTTTTTTTAATTAACAATTAAAAAAGTAAGTAAGGTGACAAACTATTCACCAGGTAAAATATACCTGGTAAGATATACCTGGTAAGATATACCTGGTAAGATATACCTGGTAAGATATACCTGGTAAGATATACCTGGTTCCTTAATTTTACATTGTATACACGTCAGTAAGAAAGGATTTTTGCACTTTGAACGACAGAACCAAAGATTAGAATAGATTTTTTCTCGAAATGACGGTTTTGAGGAATATTTTACTCGGATTTTATAGACTAGACCCACTGTAGGTTAGCCAAAGAAAGACGGTAGAAAAGAGAAAAAGGAAAGACGATAAACAAATGAAAGTGACGAATATTGAAAACTCTCGTACAATGTTCACACTTGCAAACGTAGTGTAAAGCTTTCGCACTAATGTAATAGTATGATAGAAATAGGAATGTATAGAATAGACATAGCTCTTCTTTATTTGCCTGCTACTGCTGACAGAAAAGAGTAGTGAACATGATTTATAGGAAAGTAGGAAAAGTTGAAAGGAATGGCTTCAGAGTTTATGCACACCATATATTTACTTATTTTGTGTACGCAATAACGCCTTAGAGTAAAAGATATCATGAAATACAAAATTACTTAATCTAATCTACACCATCCATTTTTAAAGATTTTTTAATTTATTTATTATACAGGGTGTTTGAAAACTTTCTGTACAAATTGTAATGGGGGATAGGCAACACCAAGACAAACCCTTTTCGTCTATAAGTGTATGTCCGTTGACGTCACCATTCGGCGCGAGAGGGCGCCGCTGCAATTGGCTAAAAGGTGAAGTGGGCTAGACTCGCGCTTGCCGCGGGCATTCTTAAATCGGACGTAGTACGCGTAAGATGGAGCGCTTCACGACTGCTGAGATGGCTGACATGCATATGGTGTATGGGGCTGCCAATGGAAACGGAAGAGCTGCTGTGAGGTTGTACCGACAGCGCTTCCCAAACAGACGTGTGCCAAACCACCAAACGTTTGCGCATTTGCATCGGCGACTGCGAGAAACTGGAAATTCCATGCAAACATGCATGACACTGGTCGGGAGAGAAACGTGCGCACTCCTGACATGGAAGAAGAAATCCTACGGCGATTTGAGGACAATCCAAGCGCAAGCACGCGAGGTGTTGCACGTATCCTCGGTGTGAATCACGACCTAGTCTGGAGTGTGTTGCACGAGCAGCAGTTACATCCGTTTCATCGTCAGAGAGTCCAGGCATTACAACCTCGGGATTACCCTCTTCGTGTGGAATTCGCACGCTGGTTTCTGCAGCAGACAGCGGTGCAGCCTAATTTTCCGGCTTATGTGCTGTTCTCAGATGAGGCCTGTTTCACACGTGAGGGTGTTGTTTAACATGCACAATTCTCACGTGTGGGCGCACGCAAATCCACATGCTACACGGGTGCATGCTCATCAAGAACGGTTCGCCGTCAATGTTTGGGCGGGTATCGTCCATGGCAAGTTGATTGGGCCGTACCTGCTGCCTGCCCGACTCGACGGGCGGGTTTATCGGATATTTCTTGAAGAAAACGTTGCCGGAACTGCTGGAAGATGTTCCCGTGGCTATTCGTAGACGAATGTGGTTTCAACACGACGGGGCCCAGCACACTCCAGCAACGATGTGCGGGATTATCTGAACGCCACTTTTGGGACCGATGGATAGGCCGGGGTGGGCCCGTAGCCTGGCCACCGAGATCGCCCGATTTAACATGCCTCGATTTCTTCCTGTGGGGACACATGAAGAACCCCGTGTACGAGACTCCCATTTACTCAGAAGACCTCGTAGCAAGAATCGCTGTCGCCGCTGGAACTGTTCCCGAAATGCCGGGAATCTTTCGACGTGTACGTCGGTCAATGCTTCGACGCTGTCGGGCATGCATTGATGCTACCGGTCGCAACTTTCAGCACCTTCTTTAAATAAACATGCCTTCTTTAAATAAACATGTTACGCGTACTACGTCCGATTTAAGAATGCCCGCGGCAAGCGCGAGTCTAGCCCACTTCACCTTTTAGCCAATTGCAGCGGCGCCCTCTCGCGCCGAATGGTGACGTCAGCGGACATACACTTATAGACGAAAAGGGTTTGTCTTGGTGTTGCCTATCCCCCATTACAATTTGTACAGAAAGTTTTCAAACACCCTGTATACAAGAAGTTATCACCACATCATTTCTTCCATGAATGTCAAAGGCCACCGTGCTTACAGTCTAACTCTTTAAAATGAATTACTTATTACGCTCACGCCAATTAATTTGGAGGGACTACACTCGATTGCACTTGTCTGTCGTCCGTCCGTCCGTATATCAGTCCTTCCGTTCGTCAGAGTTTCGTGACCGCTTCATAACTTTTGAACCGTTCCATAACTTCTGAACCGCTCAACAGAAATTTATGAAACTTCATATACGTACAGTTTGTATCATCACAAGCCGATGTGTCATGAGAGAGAATCAGGTCATTACATCAAAAGTCAAGATTCACAAATAGAGATCAAAGATCAAATGGAGTTTTTTCATTTTGGAGCCATGACTTTTGAATCGCTCTACAGAAATTTATGAAACTTCATAAGGTGGGAGAAAAGTCTTTTAGGATTTTATACATACAAATAATTTTTTAATAATAAATAAATTCTAATGATATTACTGCAGTGTATGCGATACTTTTCAAAACAACTATACAAGGCCAGGAATGACCCTAGGCTAGAACAGGAAGGCCCTAGGCCCTAGCCCCAGTCAGCACCATGTCCGTAAGGATAGAATACAGCAATGAAGAAAAAGTGTATCTTGTATCGTGGGCTATTTCTTATAATAATTGTGAAGAAAGTTTGCATTTATTTCAAGAAAAATATAATAAACCACCACCTGCAACCACTCTTCGAGACTGGAAGCTCAAACTTTTGGAAAACAAGGAGCCTGGTAAAAGATCGTCCGAGAAGCGGAAGGCCAGTAACGGCGACAGGAGACAACAACAAACAAAATGTCAAAGAAAATGTTGGGTATTTCCAAATTTTCAGTAGCAAAAATATTGAAATCACCGGGGTACCACGATTACAAACCCATTTACTCTCACCTTATATACGACGATAATTCTGATAGACGGCTGCAGTTTGCTGAAACAATAAGCCAAAAGTTCAACAGTGATCCAGATTTCCTTTGAAAGATCAAATGTACAGACGAATGTGTCTTCGGTTTAACGAGTAAAAGAAACAAACACAACGTTCACTAATGGGCGAAAAAAAAGGCCAAAATATGATTGGATAGACCCGTTAAAACGGCTACACTAACAGTTTTGGCGTGCATTGGTCACTGAGGACTCATTTCCTTTGACATATCGAGAGAGATGATGGATGGAAAACGCTATTGCCAAGTATTGAGAAAGTTTTGCAACAGTTTTACTAATGGCGTTGGCAGGAATTGGCTTTATCAACATGATGGAGCGCCGCCACATTACTCCGCATTACTCAAATTTATGTATGTTAGGTCTTTATATGTTTCGTCTTGTTTGTTTGTGGATGTCCAAAAGCTTGCGTCGTGTTTGTTTGTGGATGTCCAAAAGCTTGCGTCGTGTTTGTTTGTGGATGTCCAAAAGCTTTCGTCGTGTTTGTTTGTGGATGTCCAAAAGCTTTCATCGTTTGTTTTTTGTGGATGTCCAAAGGCTTTCGTCGTTTGTTCGTTTGTGGAGGTCCGAAAGCTTTCGTCGTTTGTTCGTTTGTGGAGGTCCGAAAGCTTTTGTCGTGTTTGTTTGTGGAGGTCCAAAAGCTTTCGTCGAAAATGTTTGCATTTGAAAAAAAATTCTTGACGTCTCAAGAATCTGGTTCGTCGGTCAAACGTTTGTCTTTCAAAAGGTTCCAACACAAGTAAGAAAGAAAATTTTAAGATGTTCAGTGAGGATTCAGAATGATTCAAAATAAGTTATTTGCAAAGACAGTTTTCTAAACTATAGGATTAAGTCTGTCACTGTAAAAGAATGCATGCTTATTATGCAGAGAAGGCCACGTCATAACCACGTCATAACCACGTCATAACCACGTCGCAGCACCATTTCCCATTAGATTAGTGAGGTTAAACGACATTCGATCCGTTCAGTGGTTGGATGGGTGACCGTCCTCCACATTCGGATAATGTAGAGACCCATAGACACTTCTAATCCCACGTAAATCTGTAGGTCCTCTCCGTCACATGACTTTGGAGTTACGAAGGGAATTAAACAACCAACCTCAAGCAATATTATTATTATTATTATTTATTATTATTATTATTATTATTATTATACAAAAGAGTTAAATTTTAAGGGAAATTCTTTCACCAAATCGACAGAAATTGCTCAGTATAATTATTTCTAAAATTTGAATACAATCGAATAAGCAAATACCTTTAAATTCAAAGTTCTCAAAGTTCGTTAGTTTCAAACAAGAAATCATTGGACGTCTTATATTTTTTAGAAACTATTGCCGTTAGAACTGATATAAGATAGAAAATTAGATAAAAGTTAAAAATGAACTGAATCAGAGAGCAATAAAGTCAAAGTTTAGGCTATAAAGTAATAGTTATCATATGAAGCGAATGAGATCAGTGTTCATACGCGTTACATGAACAAAATCGAATTTCATAATGTCGACATTCGACCTTATGAAATATATGAATTTCAGATTTGAAACTAATTTCAGATTTTTAATGAAAATGACTGATCTAACTTAACCTAACGTAGCGTAATCTAACCGGGTATAATGTAACCTAACATAACCACCCAACTGAACCTAACCTGACCAAATTTAAACTAACTTTTTAGTATCAATATTATGCGTGTGGACATTGTGCAAATCGATTTTGTTGTTCTACATGGTTCATGCGTGTTCGCGCGCTTTTCTTTTGGTGGATATTGGTCTCTGTTGTTGTAATTATTTAAAGGTTGTTTTTGTTATTTGTTGTTGTTTGATGGGGTTTATTTACCTCTTTCGCAATATATAAGGTCATATGATGGAGGCGACCTACACCTTTTCTTGGGATCCGAACCACTGCCCCACCAAGAAAGAGCCATATAGGTACCTTAATGGCTAACACAGAAACCGGAACCTTCAGAATTATCAGCTCGGTACTTTACCCGTAGGCTACTTTGGTGCTTTAAATTATATAGTCTAAATGTTGTATATTTTAATGGTGTTTTACTGGTTCCTAATAGTAATTTAAATGGGAACGTTTCATGTGTACAATATATGAGGATCTCCTTGGAAGAAGTGGCTAAGCGACAAAAGTTAAAAACGTCAGTAAACGCAGTTAAAGTTGTACCAAATTTGAAAGTTGACATAACTTTTGAACTTTTGAACATATTTTGATGAAATCTTTATAAGTTCAAAAGTTATGTCAACTTTTAAATTTTGTACAACGTTTAACTGCGTTTTCTGGCGTTCTTTACTGTTGTCGCTTAGCCACTTCTTCCTAGGAGGGCTAGCTGGTACAGAACTCAGGCCAACTAATGCGATCCGTTGCGTTAACTCCCGAATTATTGTTACCAGCATTATTGGTAGTCGAACTCCTGACCTCCGTGTCTTCACTTCACTTTTAAGGAGACCGTGTTATCCACTGAGCTACGGGGGGGCTGGCCCCATACATTATGTACGAATGGAAGAAGGAAAACCACTTGCAAAGTGAAATGTTTTTAACATAAGAGTATTTCTACTTTGGACCTTGATTTCGGTTCTCTTCTTCTCCTTCTATGGAGAGAGGGAGGGGGACGTTTTTGCGGACATTCGCCCTTGGCTCCTCATTCCTGCATAAAAAACTTGCTTTGAAATCAGTAAGGTATTAACCAAAGCTATGATTTTTTTTTAATTGTCGTAATTTTAATATTAAACTTTAATAAAAAAAGCAATTCTCTACTTTTTTTTGTGCAGGAAGGAGGGGCAAATGACAATGACTTCCTCAAACACATTACTATAGTTAGAGACTTTTTAGGCTATCGCCCGTAGTTCATTGGGTATAGCCGTTTATCTATAAGATCAGGGGTTCGATTCCCAATGGTGCTAATAATAATAATAATAATTATAATCCAGGAGTTACCTCAATGGGCCACGTTCGTCTGGACTGAACGTTTTGCGTAAATTTTTAGCCCTCATGACGTAAGTGATTATTATTAGTGATAGACGTATAAATATAGATGCTAATTCCTGTTTCTCAATATCTTCATTATATTACTATTAATATCAATATTAATTAATTTATTAACTAAACATTGTTACTTAAAATCTTGTAGTAATTAAAGTTTAGGATTGTGGGTGCTCGTAAATTCAATTACTGCGAATAATATGTCATTTTTTTTGTACGTATTATTCCATTTAATGCTATTTTCAAATTTGTACAAAGACGAAAGTAAGAAAGTCATTTACAGCGAAATGCCATTATCATGTTAAAATAAAACAAGCTTAAAACAAAAAATGGCAAAGGAACCCTTCCTACGCGAACGGAAGGGTCAATTTCCTATAGTTCCTCGTGGCTCATTCGACCTTAATACGACGAGGTCAGGTCAGCGAACGACGGTCCTAGTTGTTGCCGTAAATAAGGAACAGAGCAAAAAAGTCAGTTTTGCATTATTTCTCCGACCTTGCTCGTTCTTTTCCCTATTTAGTCGCGTTTCAAAACAATTTTTAAGGAATATTTATCGTCTTCATAAATTGCTATCCACTTTCTGTGTATATATATATATATATATATATTTTTTTCTTTTAATCAGTGCCCAACACACACACACACACACACACACACACACACACACACACACACACACAATGTGTATATATCCATGTTAATAAACTCAAGAATTTAATTCTGTCTGTAAAATTTACTGTTGGAAAGGAAACTGACGAATGCCTATTATTTCTGGATCTAAAAAATTCGGAGATGCACAAATCAATTCAAATTTTAAGTTTTTCGCAAACCTGTTAATAATAACTCGTATGTTCACTTTTATTCTGACCATTACCCATCGATAAAATCTTCAATTTTTTCTTCTATGTTTCTCAGAGCATTAAGAGTTGTTAGTCCTGATTTTTTATATTCCGAGTTATGTAATATTATGAACATTGGTATTAAACTGTTATCCTATTCCATTTCTAGAAATTATTTTAAGCAGAACTTCAAAAAGGTATTAAAACACTGTAATTCAAAGAAATTTGATCATAAAAATATCCTAAGCCTACCTTTCCATGTAAATTTTAAACATCTTCCGACCTTACTTAAAACATTTGGAACTAACGTACTCTTGAAATATCATATAAAAAATACTGTTAAATCTCGCCTAAGAAAGAACAGTTCAGCTAATGCAGCTGACTCTGTCTACTCGATTGGATGTAAACAATGCGACTCCGTTTATATTGGTCAAACTGAGAAAATTTAGACGTCAGAGTAAAACAACAAAAATATGCGTGTAGGATGGCAAATAATTGTAATGCATTGTTTAAACATATGTATAGATATAATCACAGTATTAATTGGGAGAGTTGTAAAAGTTTTGTTAAAAATAGACAAAACTGAAAGGAACATTCTGGAATGTGCATTCATCTATTTTATAAATAATTTCAATAACACTTTGGTAACGTTTAAAATGGACCACGTCTTGTTAAAACATCTCTCTACTTTTATCACTACTTGTTAATCCCTCCAAACTGTTTTGTTTGTTGCACAGAGATAGATATATATATATTTTCAGCTTCTTGCCTATTCCCTTCATTCCCTGACGAGGTGTACTGTTGAATACACGAAGGACCTTGGAATCGCTTTTTGTTTTCTTTGTGGGTGTGCATCACTATATATATATAATATATATAATATATATATATATATATATATATATATATATATATATAGTATAGTTAGTTAGTTAGTTAGTTAGACAACAATATGACGTTCAACGAAGAAAAATTCCAACTTCTAAGATATGGTAATAACGAGGAGCTACAGAATAAAGGGTACAAAACTGCAAGCCAGACAGATAACACCAAATCTACGAGTCAGGAATCTTGGAGTAATAATGTCGTCGGATGCAAAATTCGGAGAGCGCTATAACATCAAAATTACAACGGCTAGAAAAATAATAGGAATCATTTGGAGCAGCTACTGCAGCAGAAAAGCAAACATCATGCTTAAATTATGAAAGCGTCTAGTCCTACCGATAATTGAGTATTGCTCAGTACTCACAAGCCCATACAGAAGAGACATTGCGAACATTGAAGCCATTGAAGCTATACAAAGGACCTTTACGTCTAAGATACAGGAAACGAAAGGTGAAGACTGCTGGTCTCGATTACAATCCCTGAAATTGTACTCTGTGGAAAGAAGACGTGAGCGGTCCACAACAAATATACACATGGAAAATACTTGAGGGCTTTGTCCCTAACCTTAGAGATGAAATAGAAACAAACTTGAATGAGAGAAGAGGCAGATTTTGTACTGTCCCAGCTGCGGTGGGACTCGGGGTCATGAAAATGATGATAGAAATTACCCTCAGAATATGAGGCCCAAAATTTGTAATCCCCGACCAAAAGAAGTGAGGAATCTCCAGCACACTGACCTGAATAACTTCAAGAACCAACTAGACAGATTCCTGTACAAAGTCCCTGACCAGTCATGCGTGGCTGGCTACGAGGGCAGGAGAAGATCAGACAGCAATTCCCTCCTTCACCAAATCCCGCAAATGAGACGGGATGCTGCAGAGGGGTTGACCGCAGGTCGATCCTGACCCGTCGTTCAAATTCACATAAAGTAAGTAAGATAGATTCATGTACATGTGCTATTGTTTCAGCAGTCGGGATGGGTTACACTGGACTGTATAAGGTAAATGTGACCTCATGTAGACCAACTTTTCGAACCGACTATATATATATAATATATATATATATATATATATATATATATATATATATTCTTAAATTTTACCACACTTTGAAAAAGTAATTAAAACTCACTGGATTAATTTGCGTTCATGAAAAATGGCACAATTATTGTGAAAGAATGTGAGGTGTTTGTCTTCTTTTTTTTTTAGACACACGGAACATCCTCAAAGTGTCCTTCCCTTTGCGAAATTACGTGACAAATCCGGACAGTACAATTTCTTACCACGACCTCCTCCAGCGTTTCGGTAGAAATGGAGCGGGTTTTACGTTCAGTCCCCATAAGAAAAAAAATCACAGGGATTGAGGTCGGGTGACAGAGGAGGACAAGCAAGACAATAGTCGTGAAGTGGGGATGGATACCTGTTTGACAGGATCCTTGGAACAAAGTTTAACGCAAAAAAGTTCAAAACGAAAGTTCTCTTTGGGTACTTGTTTCGCACAGGGGAGAACACTCTTGAGCAAGGTGTGTGTGTGTGTGCGCGCGCGCTAAAAAAAGCTCTCATCCTTCCACGATAAATTTCATCACCGTAAATTAATTCAGTGAATTTTAATTACTTTTTTAAAGTGTAGCATAATTAAAGAAGTCACTATATATATATATATATATATATATATATATATATATAGAAGCACACTTAATTTAATTGACAAAATACTAAAATATTTCTGAATGTCTTTTTGAAGTAATTCGCAAGCTGTCGTTTTTAACTTTACTTTTTCTTATTGAATTATTTCAACTATCTTAATTTATCTTATTCATTTATCAAAAAATAATTAATTTAATTAGTTTTTAATCAGGTAAAAAAAAAAGAAAATTTAAAAGAAAATTTATTTTTTAATAATTTTTTTTTTTTTAGGAAATAAAATTTTCATTAGTATATATATTTTTCGTCTTTTGAAAACCGTTTCCTGCAAAGATGAGATGGAAATTTTGTATAGAGGATTTCTTTATCAGTATATCAAAGTCGAATCAGATATAAAATTTAAATGTAATTTAATTTGGGAGAGTTATACCGTAGATTTAATTTGAAAAATATTAAATATAAAGTAATAAATTCTAATGATGAAGACAAAGACAGACGGACCGACTTGGGAGTTTTCTTTTATTGGCCGAAGTTAAGTCATATAAACCGGTCTAAAGGACAGTTTCGTTTCACCGTCTTATTATGAAAGACTGGAAGAGACATTTTCACTGGAAATCAAAATGTGCTCAAGTTTTTTATGATTCGCCGACTAGGCACGATTCGTCTTCACAGTTCGTCCGTTGGTTGAGGATTGATCGTCGGTCGTTGGTTGATCGTCAAATAGTCGCTGGTCATCGGCTGGTTGTCGGTCGGTTGGTCGTTGGTCGTCGGTTGGTTGTTGGCCATCGGTCGTTGGTTAGTCGCTCGTCCGTCGTCGATTGATCGTTAGTCAGTGGTTGGTTGTTGGGTCGTTGGTTGTTGGCCGTCGATTGGTCATTAGTCATCGGTCGGTTGTGAGTCGATTGTCGTCAGTGGTTTAAACTTTTGTTAATATTTAAGTGTACATAACATTGTACCAAAAATTTAGCATCTTTGATTCATCACTTTCTCTTTTAACACTTCTTTAATTAAGTACCTCTTTCGCGCTCTTTAACCTAGAAAAAGTTTGGGAAACATCCATTTACATTTTTTCTTTTTCTGATTTTAAACATTGCTTCAGAGGGACGGAAGATGAATAATGATATCACGGACGAATAAGGTTGCAAAACTAAATTCACCAATTCCCAGGTGAAACTCAGTACCTAGGCCTAATTGTTTATTGAGGATGGACAAGAGATGTTGGATGTTGTCAAATTGATTTGCTTTTACCATAAACCTGCAGAACTACCGTGTTCCTGTGCGTACGAATGAAATATTAATTTCTGACCTCGTAAGCTATGCTTGCTGCTTACCACAACCGAGTCGTGAATGTCTAAGAGTATAAGAGGGATGTTTGGGAGTTCGTTTTGATTAGACAACAGAAAATGTATGAAGATTTCAAGATGTAGTCGGATATTTGCCCATAATTAAGAGTATTTTCCTGAAAAATCCATCCAATGAGAAACAAAAAAATAATAGTTTATTAATATTGTAATTTGTAAATAAACGGATAAGTTGTTATTAGCTAAATAGGTTGCATTAAGGTTAAAACAGAAAACTAGTTTGGTTTTAATGGCTACTATTTTTTTTAACTGTACGTATAGGAATGGGTTTGGTTAAATTTTATTTTGTATTTCCAAAACAATTTCTATATAATATTGTTCTACCACTTTACATCGTCAGTTGTAAATATAAACAAAGAAATAGTTATAAAAAATTGTCATAATATATAAGAGAACCTCAATAAACACGGGTACTTAGATAATGCTTTGAAGTGCGAATAACCACAATCGAACAGTGTTCCAGACTATAGAGTGGTGAGGACAATTGTAACTTTAATTACTTCCTTCATATTTGTGAAAAAAAATGTATGAGGGAGTGATAAGGTAATTCGAAAGATGTAGAAACAGAAATCATTCTATGAAGCTTTCGAGCTTAGAATTTCGTGGTTTTTACATCTTTTACCGAAGTTGGTAAGAAAAAACTAGTCGAAGAAAATTATCGACAGGTACTGTATATACACTTTGAATTCCCAACCGCTGAATTAGGATGTTATAGTAATTTAAATCAGGTTAGGTCAAGTCAGGTTATTTTAAGTTAGGTTAAAGTAATTATATCACGAGAGTTTTCGGGAATTTGAGTTTAAGTATTAAAGTAGGCCTACGATGCACAAGAATTAATAACGTGAGTATCATTTCAAGACTATTTGATGTAAATAATTTTGTATTATGAAAAAAAAAATTCAACAATGAAGTTAACACCAGCTTCATCCTACAATTATCTTGTTTGTACGTATTTCACGAGTGGATAATCGACTGTATTAATAATTTTTTAAAATAAAACGCCATCTAATATTGTTTAAAAGTAGTTAACGATAATACAAGAACTGATCTTTTTGTTTATACAGATACTAAAGTTAAAGGTTGATTATACAGGGTGAGCGAAAAGTCCTTGTGCATCTGCCCACTTCCAACACAGTGCAGGTGCACAGAGATTTTTCGCTCACCCGTTATAAGCTACGAGTAATCATTGTTAAGTGAAACTATTGATTTAGGATGAAATCATTATACATAATACCCGTAAGAGACATGGGCATTTGGTTGGTTGGTTGATTTGGCATTCCTCCATTACGATATGGGGGTCACTGAAGTGAGGATATAGGTTTCCAACATTCGGAGGCCAAAGTTGAAACGAGACAATCAAAGACAACCTTTTTGGATATTCAGAGTTGCACGAAGTCATACTGTCTTAGGGTAGGTTTATTAAGGCATTTCTAACCTATAACCACACCCGTAACCTCGTTTATAACCCGTAACCTCGTCTATAAACCGTAACTTCGTCTGTAACCCGTAACCCCGTCTGTAATCAGTAACCTCGTCTATAACCTGTAGGCTGTAACCCTCGTCTGTGACCTGTAACCTATAACTTAACGTATAATTTAACTAACCTAACTTGTAACTAAACCTAACTTAAAATAACCTACCTAACCTCGATTTGACAAGACGTATATCTGCAAAATGGAGTTGGAGACGGGAGGGGAAGGGGCTGCAACCCATTATATAGCGATACAATTTCGTTCGCGAATTTATTGTCTATTTCTTTTTTTTGTATAAGTCTCCAAAGGAGAATAGCCTTTTCATACACTATAAAAAATGTCTTTGGCCAATGAATGTAATAAAACACTTTGTGATAATGTAGTTTAGGATATTATTTGTTGAGAGAGAGAGAGAGAGAGAGAGAGAGAGAGAGAGAGAGAGTTACAAGGAAAAGAAGTACCTCAAAAGGCCTTGCGGCCCATACCGAGGAGGTACCAATGGCAACAGGTGCCAGGGAAAATTTTCTACGCACTCAAATAGTGTGCAAGATTTAGTCTAACCGTTTCTTGAAATTATCCACAGAGGAACTGTTCACAACTTCTGAAGGTAAACTGTTCCACGTGTCACAGATCTTATACGTAAAGTAATTCCCACACACACTAGTCCTAAACCGTTTCAAATCCAACTTCCAACCATTGTTGCGAGTTGGGTTATCATTTAAACTAAACATGCTACTAAAATCGACATCGTTGAACCCGCGTAAGAGCTTGAAAACCTCGATGAGTTGACCGCGCAGCCTCCGAGTTTCCAGCCAAAAACAAGTCCAGGGCGCGTAAGCGTCGATTGTAGCCATATGCCTAAAGGAAGGGATTAACTTTGTGGCCCTCGCCTGCACTCGCTCCAGCCTCTCAATATCTTTCCTGAGGGTAGGCGACCAGAACTGCACAGCATGCTCTAGGTGCGGCCGAACCAGGGAATTGTACAGAGAGAGCACAATCTCCTTGTTCCGAAATTGAAATTGCCTCCTGATATAACCCAACAGCGTCTGGGCTTTCTTTTCCACCTCTACGTACTGTTTGTAAACTTAAGGTCGCTGCTAATTAGCACACCCAAGTCCTTTTCCAATCAGTGGCCTCGATATTACTCCCCAACATGGAGTAGTCCGACTTGGGATTGGCGTAGCCAATGTGCATCACCTTGCATTTACCCAAGTTAAACGGCATTTGCCATTTTTCGAACCACTCTCCTATCCTACCTATGTCCGCACGCGGTTGCTCGATCGCTTCGGGCGTCCCAACATTGGCCCCAAGCTTGGTGTCATCAGCGAATTTGGCGATCCGACTGACGATGCCACCGTCTATATCATTTATGTAAATGATAAACAACAGCGGCCCCAAAACGGGACCTGAGGAACCCCAATAGTGACCGAAGCCCAACCCGAACTAGCCCCTTTAATTACAACCCGCCGCTCATTCTTCAGCCAGTTTTCAATCCACCCACCTACTCCTCCACCGATACCCAGCGCGCGGACTTTGGCCATTAGGCGGCGGTGAGGTACCTTATCAAAGGCTTTCTGAAAGTCGAGATAAAGTATATCAATCGCCCTACTCTTATCATACTCACCCAACATGACGTGGAAAAAAATCGAGCAAGTTTGTGAGAGACACGACCTATACCGTCTAAACCCATGTTGGGAGTCCCCAAGCAGCTTGTAGGAATCCAAATGGTCACGACCCTATCCGCTATTATCCCTCTAATAATTTACCTACAACTGAAGTGAGACTAATGGGACGTATGTTCCCTGGACTTTCGTGATCCCCTTTCTTAAAGATAGGGGTCACGTTGGCTTCCTCCAGGCACGAGGCACCTGGCCCGTCTCCAACGATTTGTTGAAGACTGTAGCCAGGTGGGGAGCCACCTGGTCGCGCACCTCCCGCAACATTCTGGGGAGAAACTGGTCTGGCCCAGGAGCCTTAAACGCGCTCAGTTTGTCTATTCTATCGGCAACGACTGTCGCGGTACATCGAACACTATCCAGGCCAGCACCTTCGTGCCTGACGTCTGGCTCGGGATGACGCGGGTGTACTCCCTGGTGAACACTCCCGCAAAGTACTCATTAAGCACATTAGCGATGTCCGCGTCGGAGGTCCGCAGAACGCCACTTTGGTCCTTTAACGGACCTATCAGAGAGAGAGAGAGAGAGAGAGAGAGAGAGAGAGAGAGAGAGAGAGAGAGAGAATTTCATATTTTTAAAATTTCCTTCTGTAACATATGGTTTAGGGCTTAATGAGTAAACGTAAAGTCATTTTTATGAAAAATGAAATCGTTTGCTTAATTTCTCTCTCTCTCTCTCTCTCTCTCTCTCTCTCTCTCTCTCTCTTAGATATATATTAATTAGCATGTATGACACACATACATACATACACTCACACACACACACAAAAAAAAATATATATATACACACATATATGTATATATATATATATATATATATATATATATATATATATATAATATATATATATATATATATATAACTGTATGGGCCAATTATAACAGCGAATGATTATATTAAGTAGTTAAAACAAACAATAATGATAATGATTTTAATCCCTATGGTACGAGTGCATAAGACTCGATTAAGCAAAGTCCCTAGAATGAGCTGTTAACATTTTAATTAGGTAAAAACTATTCATCTCGTAAAGAAGGAAAGAGGAAAGCGACTCAAGATTGATGGTGGAAAATGGAAGGAAAATTCTCTCCTCCTTCTTTTGTTCTGCTAAATGCAATTTACTTGTTAACCTTCTTTTTTACAGTCTTTTTAATTCCTTTAACAATTGAACTGTTCGGCTCTCAGACCATCTCAATTTATACAGAATTAGTGTATAATCCAAAGACTCTGGTTTTTTTTTGTTGGTAGTCATTTATTCGCTCTTATCGAGTAAAATCGGTTATATATATATATACAGGGTGTCCCATAAGTCCGGCATCATAGGAGAAATTCATATTTTTCTATTTCTACAAACCATAGTTCATATTTTTCTCTTTCTACAGGCCCATAATGTCTGTGAGCAAGGAAGAATGAATCCAGATAATTCTACTCATAGGAAATCGGAGTCAAAGAGAGGCCGCTGCTGAATTTAACAGACTGCATCCAGACTGCGAGCCAATAACACAGAGTTGTGTTAGCAAGTTAGCAGACTTGTTGCAAGTTTAAGGAAACAGGATCCATAGAAGAAAACCACGCAGTGACCTTCAAGGAGGTCCACTGACGATGATACAGCGACTGCTATCCTGGCTCATTTTAACAGAAGTCCCAATAAGTCTCTTCGGCGATTGTCCGCCGAGACAAGAGTGTCGAAAAGTAGCATCCATCGCATTCTTCAGGCTCACAAATGGCATCCATATAAACTTCAGATCCGACAGAAATTAAGCGAAGATGATCCCGACCGGCGGATGGAATTTTGTGAATAGGCTACGGAACAATACATATTGAGCACGTTCTGTAAATAAAGGCTTTTGTTTTGCCTTTTTTATTTTTTTTTCCTATGATGCCCGACTTATGGGACACCCTGTGTGTATATATATATATATATATATATATATATATATATATATATATAATATATATATATATATAATATATATATATATATAAATATATAAATATATAAATATAAATGGAAACACAAATAGGAGAGTGATTGTTCTTCTGTACCTTTAAAATCTGAAAAGTAGTGATACGTAAGGAGGTAACAAAGCAATGACAAGGGAATTTGTTTAAGCACTTTGCATAACCCTTTTCTTTCAAAATTGAAACGGACGTCGAAGCAGCTATTCAATGAGAAGATGAGCGGGTATTCGTGATTTTGGGATCACCTCTCTAAAAAGCGTCTGAAGTTTATGTTTTGTTAGTGTCTTCTTTCCAAACCCGATTCTCTGGGATAGTCCAAAGTTTCTCTACAGTACTTAAATGAAAGGAATTTCCCGGTAATTCCCTCGGTTCAGTGAGTCATTGTCTTGCGAAAAACTTTCATACAACTTTGATTGTTGTGACAAGGTCCAAAGATTGTTGGAAAATCCATATTTTGTCTTCAAACATTTAGATTTAGAAAAAAAAAATTCTTTCAGCACTGGAATGTACTTGACACCATTCATTATGTCTACCACAATGTACGAGTCCCTAAGTCTAAATAAAATATGAAAAAAGAAAAACATATAACCCTTTTATGGGTGCTTTGTAATGGACACCTGATGAGTTGATGTCTTCTTGCAACCATTCATGTTACTTATATAAGCTGAACGAACATCAGCAACGTCGAAATAGAACTCGTCAGCCAATATGACCACAAAAAATAAAGCAAAAACCAAAGAGTGAATAAACATCTGTGAAACTGTCCTAAATTCCAAACAAAAGCAGGGTTTAACTGTCATTTATATGTGTTCATTAAAGTTGTATGGATATTATCCATCGCATTTTGCATATAATTTTCAGTGGAAATGAAGCAGTGCTTAGTATAACTAGCTAGAGAATAATAAGTTAAATTTAGGGTTTAATGTTTGCACAAGACAGTCCATTTATAGATAGATAGATAGATAGAGAAGTAGGTAGGTAGTAGTTGTTTAGTGTAGTTTTTCTTCACTTTTCTTCATTGACATTTTAGGAATCTTTGATTTTATTCATTCAGCATCGCTGAGTATTAGTGATTTTTATGAAATATTTTCTTTGAAGGGTTTGAAAGTTATTGGTCTACAAAGATATTTATTACTCCCAAAAATGGATAATCAGTTTGAAAACAATGATAAACATTTGGTTTATCATTTTCATCAACATACAATATATTTTTCATCATAGTGAATATATAAACTTCTTTATATTCACCCTCTTTTTAGGATTTACAAACAAATTAATGCTATAGTCTGCGTAATCCCCGCATTTCAGACTTTACTACTACTACTGATAATAATAATAATAATAATAATGTACTCTGTTAAATTTCTCCAATATGTATTGCTGATACTTTTGAATGATTATGTATGTATATACACTGAGATATTGCATGATTACGTTTTCCTTTATCAGATTACGCTTCCATTCATTATGCAGACGTAAGGAACCTTAAAAATAATCTCCAACGTAACAGCATCTGTTGGTGGCAGCGAGTCCAACAGAACCTAAATGTCCCTGTCACTCGTGAATGTTCTATGACGACCTCCATTACTGTAGGTTTTGTGTCCAAATTAAATAAATAAAAATGAAAACTTTAATCTAGTTCGGAATTCAATTGTGGGCAGGAATATTTTGGAATTGTCACGTAACGTGACGTTCTTTCGGATTGAATTTGAACAGGTTCGTAACGGGAGAGAGAAAATAAAACTTGAAACTTTAATTCCACGTCGAAGCTGATTCAGACGGTGAACATACTGTAATTTGTTTTCATGTAAATGGAAGAATGCGATATGCTTCATATTTAAATTATGGACGGACAGACAGACGGATGGAAAGAGAGGCTGATGGATAGAAAGAGAGGACAGACAGACAAACAGATGGACAGGCGTGCATACAAACAGACAGACAGACAGACAGCGAGGCAAAACCACTTTCGATTTAGAATTATTACCCCATATTTTTGGTACTGAAAATTCGTAGTTTTTCATTAATAATTGACTTGTTTAAGAACAAAGTACGAACTTAAACCTCTGAATGAGACCAAGTACAACAGTATATATATATATATATATATATATATATATATATATATATACTATATATATATATAATCGAATTGGGCATACGATATATACTTGAATTATATGGTCTTAACTGCAGGATGGTTTGAATGAATTCGTGGCCTAGAATCTCATCTTGCGACGCACACAGTGGAAGGGTGTAGCCAAATTCCTGCGATATAATTATTAATTAGGGTCTAATTCAGTTTTACATCCTTAAAGGGCGTCCGACCATAATCGGATTTAATCCTTTTTTAGCCAGTATTTATTGCGAACCATATTTCAAAAGGATCTCCGCAAGGCAATCAATTCATTACACAGAGGGATTCGAATGTATAGCTGAAATTCACACCAACATGGAATGATGATTTAATATCAGGTTGAACCAACATATTTCTCTTTGTGCTTCATTTCCCGTTCGGTGGAGAGAGAGAGAGAGTTACAAGGAGTTACAAGGAAAAGAAGTACCTCAAAAGGCCTGCGGCCCATACCGAGGAGGTACCAATGGCAACGGGTGCCACGGAAAATTTTCTACACACTCAAATAGTGTGCAAAATTTGGTCTAACCTTTTCTTGAACTGACACAGAGGAACTGTTCACAACTTCCGAAGGTAACCTGTTCCATGTGTCACAGATCTTATACGTAAAGTAATTCCCACACACACTAGTCCTAAACCGTTTCAAATCCAACTTCCAACCATTGTTGCGAGTGGGTTATCATTTAAACTAAACATACTTCTAAAAATCGACATCGTTGAACCCTCGTAAGAGCTTGAAAACCTCGATCAGTTGACCGCGCAGCTCCGAGTTCAAGCGAAAACAAGTTCAGGGCGCGTAACGTCGATTGTAGCCCATATGCCTAACGGAAGGGATTAACTTGTGGCCCTCGCCTGCACTCGCTCCAGCCTCTCAATATCTTTCCTGAGGGTGGGCGACCAGAACTGCACAGCATACTCCAGGTACGGCCGAACAAGGGAATTGTACAGTGAGAGCACAATCTCCTTGTTCCGAAACTGAAATTGCCTCCTGATATAACCCAATAGTTTCTGGGCTTTCTTTTCCACCTCTACACACTGTTTCGTAAACTTAAGGTCGCTGCTAATTAGCACACCCAAGTCCTTTTCAAATCAGTCACCTCGATATTACTGCCCAACATCGAGTAGTCCGACTTGGGATTGGCGTAGCCAATGTGCATCACTTTGCATTTACCAAGTTAAACGGCATTTGCCATTTTCGGACCACTCTCCTATCCTACCTAGGTCGGCACGCAGTTCCTCGATCGCTTCGGGCGTCCAACATTGGCCCCAAGCTTGGTGTCATCAGCGAATTTGGCGATCGACTGACGATGCCACCGTCGATATCATTTATGTAAATGGTAAACAACAGCGGCCCCAAAACGGAACCCTGAGGAACCCCACTAGTGACCGAGGCCCAACCCGAACTAGCCCTTTAATTACCACCCTCTGCCGCCTATTCCTCAGCCAGTTTTCAATCCACCTACTTATTTCCCCACGATACCCAGCGCGCGCACTTTCGCCATTAGCCGGCGGTGAGGTACCTTATCAAAGGCTTTCTGAAAGTCGAGATAAAGTATATCAATCGCCCCTACTCTTATCGTACTCACTCAACATGACGTGGAAAAACTCGAGCAAGTTGGTGAGACACGACCTATGCCGTCTAAACCCATGTTGGGAGTCCCCAAGCAGCTTGTAGGAATCCAAATGGTCAACGATTCTATCAGTATTATCCTTTCTAATAATTACCTACAACTGAAGTGAGAGAGAGAGAGAGAGAGAGAGAGAGAGAGAGGAGAGAGAGAGAGAGAGAGAGAGAGAGAGAGAGAGAGAGAGAGAAGAGAGAGAGAGAGAAGAGAGAGAGAGAGAAGAGAGAGAGAGAGAGAGAGAGAGGAGAGAGAGAGAGAGAGAGAGAGAGAGAGAGAGAGAGAGAGAGAGAGAGAATATTTATGAAATTCGGATTTTAGGTGGTCATCAATGAAGCTTGTGTCGAAGAAGCTGAAGAATTATGACCGATGAAGAATAGCTAAACTCTTCATTTCATGCATACCCGTATACAAAGAGTGGAACTTGCATACGTACGGTGTGTATATATATATAGTTCTAAAAAAGTTTGGCCACCCATATTAAATTCTTGTACATGATGCATTCTATCGGGTTACCCGACTGCAAAATATTTGTATTCCGACGATGAGGAACTAAAAGTATTGGTTGTTGGGATAGTCTGAAGCGATTGGCAAAACTCCAATTTCTGCACCTGAATTAGGTTATCTTTTTTCTTTATTAATACAAACCTTTAAAATTTTAGTTTGTTCATTTTTCTTTGACGATCGTATCGTGATTGGAACGAACTATACTTAATTTGTTACATATATTTTTCTTCACCAACGAAGGGCTACTGGAGTTGGTATGAGAAGTGAATCTTTCAACAATTTCTCACTTTGCCGTTGCTGTTCGCAGCTTTCTAGACGAAAAATTCCTTCACCAATGGATATGCCTTGGTGGACCGATAGCAAGGCCACCTCAATCACTTGACTTTTAACCTCTTTGGATTTTTATCTATGGAGGTATGTTAAAAGACTTGTGTATTGTGACAAACTCAGGGATCGGACAGAACTCCGTCAAAGAATCAGAGAGGTTATTGGATCCATTCGACAAGAGCATCTTGCTTATGCTTTGAAGGAGTTTGAGGGTCGAATACGCAATGTCGGGACAAATGATGGTCATCTTGTGGAATTGTTCTAAATTTGGACAGTTTGGAACTGTAAACAACCAATCGACAAGGGAAGTACTCCCGGGGGGACGTTAGGCAGGAGACAGGAAGTGCTGGAATTCCCGTTTCTCCTGTTACTGTCACCCTTAGCTGATCTTTTTCGTGTTCATCTACCTTGTGGGCAGTCCAGCAAGCTCTCAAACACACCCTTCTCCGTCTTTTCCTCACTACCCATACGTGCATCTTACACACTACACATTCTTTAAAAAAAAAAAAAAGCATAGTTTTTAACAGCCTCGGAGACTTTGATTTCGACTCTCTCCTTTTCTTTCTATTCGGGGGGGGGGGGGGGGGGGGGGCATTTTGCATTACTGTATATCGCATCACAATATTACAAACTTGAAACAAAGTTATAATTACTAATTGTAAAATATAATAAAACAAAAATAAAAAGAGCTCAGCAAACTTACTTAAAATACAAATAAATCCGTTGAAGAGTTATAATTATTTAAACGAAGTCTTTCCTCGTAAATATATAAAGATTCCAGTATGTTGAGGTCCGAGTCTGATACCCCATTACCGAGAACAGCAAAATTTGACTCCGAAAAGGTGTTTCAGTAGTGGTGAGTGTGTTCGCGTATTGTTGAATAAAGGTACTTTTTAGCTAAAAGATAATTTGTTCGTACCGATCTGCTCAGATGTTAAAAAATGTGGAATTTCAAATGTCTTTTTGTTTTTCCGATGTTGAATCTCATACAGTGATCGCGCGTGAACTTATATAGATTATTGAAAATCTGAGCAGAGTCGGTACGAACAAATTATCCTTTAGGCTTTAGCTAAAGCACCTTATTCCACACTACGGGAACACTCGCACCACTACTGCCACCCCTTTTAGAAGTAAAATTTCGCTGTTCTTGGCAATGGCGTATCAGACTCAACTTTTCAACGGATTTATTGTGTTTTAAGTAAGTTTGCTGAGCTCTCTCTATTTTTATTTTATTGTATTTTACAATTAGTAATTATAACTTTGTTTGAAGTTTGTAAGATGTAAATTATTTTAATCCAATATTTTAATATTTTAGTCTTTAAAGATGGAATCCGACTGTTGTGAAACGTCTGAAATAAAACAATGTTTGCAACCGCGCTGGTGTTCTTTCCCTAATTTGATTACGCTTTCCAAAGTACTCGTCAGTCATCGATATATATCGTATTTACTCGTGTATAATGCGCTCCCTGATTTTCAGACCAGATTTAAAAAAAAAAAAGTTTGCTTGCGCGTATAATGCGCGTCCCGTTCGATCGTGGTGCTGATGTCTTTTTAGGCTGAGTCCCGAAACAAGTTGCGACTCGTTTGTTGTTCTTCCCATGCGCTGTTTGGTAGCTAATTCAAGAACT
The DNA here is from genome assembly GCA_023014485.1 of Bathynomus jamesi. Classification (NCBI taxonomy): domain Eukaryota; kingdom Metazoa; phylum Arthropoda; class Malacostraca; order Isopoda; family Cirolanidae; genus Bathynomus; species Bathynomus jamesi. Next base: position 120,994 of record JAJOZX010000613.1, on the reverse strand, counting down.
GCAGTATCAGCAATGCCCTCGACGATACTAAAGATGATCTACTGTGGGAGGAGGAAGAGGATGCGAGCGAACCCGATGACCCCTCTGAGGAAGCGGGCGACTATCCAAACACCAGTGACTCGGGCACGGATGCAGAAATTGTATAGACAATAATTATGGTAAACCTTTCATTCAAAGAACGTTTGTTGCGCTGTGATTATTTCATTAACTTAATATTGTCAATAGTGTAACGTTAAGCGAGTTGTGAATAGTCGTTTTATTTCGCGTACCGAGGAAGTATGGCTATAAGAGTTTAATAAAAATGCCTCTGTATTCTTCCATTGTTTGTTATACCTATTTATTACTGATATTTTTCATGTTTTGCCTGCATGTATAGTGCACACTCCGATTCTAAAAATGGTAAAAAAAGTGCACATTATAGGCCCCTCGGGGCATTGGTTTCTGCGCGTATGTAGGAGAATTACGACTTCTGATCGAGTGAGGACCATGGTGTAGTGGTTATCATGTTTGACCGGCAATCGGAAGATCCCGGGTTCGATTCCCGGGTGGTTACCTCATTTTTTTCATTTGTTCGTTCTCCTCATCATCTTGCGCGGAATGTTCTCCTATACAAGCGTCGTTCTTTACGCTAATTATACTGCGTGTTCTTTGCAGTTGAAATGTGTATATATATATATATATATATATATATATAAATATAATGTGTATGTGTGTGTGTCGTGGAGCACGATAACTACACTCTTAATTACAGTAAATAATTCATAAAATACGACTTAATCTAAATTACTTAATGAATAATTTCAGTTATTGAATAATGAAATGATGGCAGCAAATGTTTGGGACAACGGAAAGAGAATGAGAGAGAGAGAGAGAGAAGTCTTCCTGTTAACAACTTCAATATTTAATTCTGCGAAGTCAAATGAAGAAGTTTGGAACTGTTTGAGACAGAGCGAATTACTCGGTTAAGTAACCTCAAAGTGCCGGTGTAATTAACACTCGTTCTTGTCTCTCCTTCGTTTCTCGCCGTTATACAAAGCGAGCTTCTCTCACTGCCTTCTTAAAATTCACTTGACCCGTTCCCCGTATTGTCGCTTTGTTATTACCGAGAACGACGATTCTCTTTCACACAAATTGGTTTGCGATATTTCGTAAGAGGAAATAACGACATCAATTTTTGCGAGCCTACCGAATGCCGAAACGAAATGTTTGCTGGTTTTTAAGTCGTCGGTGGTGTTGTTGTTGTTATCGTCCTTGTGTAATTTTGAAAGTAAAGTGTATTGGATATTTCACCTACCATTCTAGTATTTTAGTATTTACATTTTCTGAAAGATTACGCAATGCGTAGCTACCATACAAATTATTTTAATGATTGAAGTATTTGAATTTTTTGGAATTTAAGCTTTTGGGGGGGACGTTTGTCTTTCACCATTGGTTGTGAAATGTATAGTAAAGTGTATAGGTTTTGGAACATTATTCTAACTTTTACATTTAAGGAAAGTACTTGTATTACTGGTATTACTGAACTTGTGCTCAAATTAGTATGAAAATCGAAAGCTGACTGAGTTTTGCTAGTTAAGCTTTTTGTCTTATATTTTTTACTCAGTTTCTGTGAGCGCATTTTTGGGCTAAATCTTGCTAGTTGTAGTCAAAAGTGATGTATAGGAATTTTAAAACATATTATTCTGATTTCCATTCTAGTTGATGAAAATGTTGTTGATGTCGAATTTGTTTGATTTGTTTTTGAAAATCGAAGACGTGTTTTTCTCAATTGACGTTTCTATAGTTCAGGTGTATATATAGGGACTATTTTTGTGGCCAGTTTGAGGCTAGTTTTTAAATTTTTACTTTGACTTTTCGTTTATAAATTTGGACTTAAATCTTGAATTGACTATAAATTTTGCCTGATTGTGAGTTTGATTTTTACATTGGATTCTTGATTTTTAGTTTGACTAAATTTAAAAAAAAAGAAGTGAAAATTTGAAAATTTAATATCAAAGAAATTTAAATCTGAAACCAGAAGTCAAAAGTTCGTCGAAATCAAAATTCATATTAATAAAAATTTATAATTAGAATTCAAAATCAAAGAGTAAATTTGAAGTCGTAATCGAGAATGTAAAATCAAAGTCAAATAAAAAATTAAAAATCTACTTAAAAGTAAAAGTCGATAGTGAAAATCAGCCAAAATTCCAAGTCGAAGTTAATATTCATACGTATATCCAGAGTTAAAATTCAGTTACAATTCAAGTCATAATTCCGCTGGCTCACTGGAAGAGCTGTAGTTCACTTTACGATTACTTGAATTGGGATCACCTGAAAATCAGGGCCCCAGCCTTTTTTAGTTAGCTTTATAAGGCTAACTAACGAAAATAACCTAACCTAACCAATCGTCAAAGGCGTACAGTTGACCTAACGCTGGTTAGGTTAGGTCGTGATATTTTCGTTAGTTAGCCTTATAAGGCTAACTAAAGAAGGCTGGGGCCCCTGATCTTCAGGTGATCCTTGAATTGTACTAATTTGGTTAACTTTTTTAGATATTTTAATTGTGGACTATATAATTTAAGTCATAATTTAGTCGCTCATGATGGTAGATATTACTATCGGATTGATATGACTATTGATATTACTATCAGATTGATATGACTATTGATATTACTATCAGATTGATATTACTATTGATATTACTATCGGAAGCCCTGAAACTTAAACCAAATATTTTTATGTCAAGACTCAGTGTCTATTTGTCTCTATATAAGTACATAAATTTGATTCTTCAGAATAAACCCTTCCAGTAAAAAACAAAAATGGTACTCAAGACTATTTTGGGAACTTATTAGTATAATAATAAAATAAACACAAAATAAGCTACGCTAGACTAGACTAGGCTAGACTATACCCGCGATGCGTCGGAGTCTCATATTTGAGATTATAGGATTTGATGATAGGGTCTCCTGGTATGCGTTTCAATTAATATACCGGGCTTAATCACGCTTTATTTTCCGGTGACGAAACACACACCCACTTATACTACTATCATATTTTTTTTTTTAATCGCCGAATTAATTAATTCATAATGGTTTTCGCGTTAATTTACTTCTCGTGTGATACTTTTTCGTACGGGAGAAAATAAATTGAGTGTTGTTATTGGGGACTTCATATAGAAATTTAAATCATTTTAATTAACTTATTACTTTAATTAAACTCTAAATTTAACGCTTAGTCGAATATTTTGAGATCAAAGGAAATTTTTTTTATTCTCATTTGAGGGCTTGTAGGCGTTTGAAAACAGGGCAAACTTTAAAAAAAAAATAAAAAATAAAAAAAACACAATTAAATTTTCCGAGCAAATAAAATCGAGGGAAGCTTTTTTTTTTAATTATATTTTAAAATTTTAATTTATTTAGCAGTATTAATATGGCGTTTTTAATAATTCTTTAAATTTTAAAAATTTTATTATTAAATGAAGGGGTTACATTTTTTTATGTATTTTATTTTACATAACGCTTTCGCTGCAAATTAATTAAGTTTTAAAAAATTTAAGGTTGAATACAATTTTTATAGTATATATATATATATATATATATATATATATATATATATATATATATATATATATATATATGTGTGTGTGTGTGAGTCAAAAGCCGAAATCAATCAATACAGGTTAATACGCGTATTGACCAGTCCGTATTGACTGATTTCGACTTTTGACTGTTAGGTAAAGTTTAGGTCATTATATATATATATATATATATATATATATATATATATATATATGTGTGTGTGTGTGCGCGCGTGTGTGTGAACGCGCGCGCAAGGGTTCGACAGAATAATGGAAACACACCCATTTTCTGTGCTATAATTTTTATATCATTAGAGACGTTATATTCTTCATTAAGTCTATTATTATATGACAGACATCTTCACAATTCTACATAATATGTTGATATTGGGTTCCCCACTTCTTGCAGATTACATAAAACGTTGCACTTCAGATTAAATAAAACGTGTCCCTTAGAAGGAATTTAACTGACTGAAAGGATGCTGCCCCAGTGACAAAAGTTAACGAGATTGTTCATCAATGTCGAGGGGTTCTCCTCGAGATTATGACTTCATGGAACGAAATGAAGAATGTTACATCAGATACAGGGCCGTTTCTAGCCATTAGGGGGCCCTAAGCAGTATACCCATTTGAGGCCCCACCCCTCCATCCACCAACTCACGCCTTACTACATCACCTCAGCACACACATACAAAAAATGGCTGTGTTAATAAAAAACAATTATGAAACAATTTTAATGAAACATTTATGTCCAAAACAACAAATATGTACTTTCAGAAGACAAACAGAAAAAATACTCTTCATGAAATTCCTGAAAATTAGCTTATACATTATTTAGAATAAATGACAGAACTATGTATAAAAAAATAATGCAATTATCAACTACCAAACAATTACTAACTCTACGATACAATCGTGTAATAGCTAACAGTTATACAGAACAGTTTGTATCTTCAAAATTTTTGCCTCCTAGATTTTTTCTGGGCGAAATCATCAATAACATCATCATATGAAATCTCCCTGCCAACGTCCTGGTTGATGCTTATGATGCCAAGGCCACTGAGGCGATCCTGCCCCATTGATGATCTGAGGTAGTTCTTGATTAGCTTCATCTTAGAGAAGCTCCTCTCGGCTGACGCTACTGTCACAGGTAGAGTGCAGGCAATTCTTAGTGCAACCCAGAGATTGGGGTATAGTTCCTCCAGTTGCTTCTGATGAATGAAGGAGAGAAGCTCCAATGCAGTCATGTTGTGTGAAGGTAAAGTCGGCAAGTTCTTAATTTCGAGGGCCAGTTCTCTTCCATCAATGTCAGAGTCAGCTCCAGAGCTCAGTATCTTAGAGAGCTTTTCACACTTGCAGGACAAGTCTTCCTTGTTCATTGTGGTGAAGTTTAGGAGAACCCCAAATATGTCCCTCACATCATCTAATGTTTTGAATCTCTCATTTATTGACCCGATGGCACAATCCACCACCACATTGAAAAATTTGACTTCCAGCCTCTTTAAAGCTTCTGTAAATGGTTCGTCAAGCTCCTGCTTTTTTGTGGATCTGAGCCTCTTCTCCTTCAGCACAGCCTCCACATTCATTTCCTCACATATGTCCCTAGCTACGACTTGTGCTGCAACAAAACCTGTGTTTCTGTAGCTGGTGAGTGAGTCTTTTGTTTTTGTGAGGAGGTTGACTGCCACATCAAACTGCATTGTAGGAGACTGCAGAAGTTTGCTCACATGGTTAACTGCATGAAGAATGTCATACCATACTACTGTGCAAATCTGAAAGCGATAAGACCCTACCTCCTCTGCAAGTGCTTGTGCTTCAGTCCTGGCTATGGCATCTGTGGCATTGTTTCTGACTTCCAACAGGGCCTCTCTGATGTTGTGGCTCTGGTATCGCACAGCCTCAATGCTCTTAAGCCGGCTCTCCCACCTGGTTTCACTCCAAGACTTGAGTGTTATGTTCACGTGCTTCTTTAGGATTGTCCATCTCTGTGTAGCTGCTGCAAAAAGGTTGTACAATTTTTGTACGTTGCCAAAGAAGCTGATGGCATCTGTGGAAGCTTTAGCTGCATCAGCCACTACAAGATTCAGAGTGTGAGCCCCACATGGAACATAGAGTGCACGACAGTTCTTCTCTAATAACCTTGCCTGAACACCTTTGTTCTTGCCCTTCATGTTCGCTCCGTTGTCATATGACTGTCCTCTGCAGTCATCAAAGTGAATATTCAGTTCATCTAGTCTCTTCAGAATCAGAACTGATAAACCCAGGCCTGTACTTTCTGAAGCCTCAAGAAAGCCCAAGAAGTATTCTTTTATTTCTGGTACTTCACCCATTTTAACAGTTCTGATAATAATCGACATCTGTTCTTGGTGGCTTATGTCTGGAGTGCAGTCTAAAATGAGTGAGTAATATTTAGCTTGTTTTATTTCTGCAACAATGGCATCCAAGATCTTCCCACTAATGGACCCAATGAGCTCATTTTGAATGATGTTTCCTAGGTAACTTGAATGACTATATTGGCCACTTTCGACTCTGCTGATGTGTTGTTTCATCACTGGATCAAATTTGGCAAGCAGCTCAACCTCCTTCAAGAAGTTGCCATTGTCTCGATTGTACAATGTAGAGGAAGACCCCTGAAAGCAAGGTTTCTCTCTGCCAGTGATTGGATTATACTTACAAGACGTGTGAGAACATCTCGCCAGCGTCTTCGCTCTACCTCCATTAATGACATTTCAGTTTGGTCAATGGTCCTCCCAGTTTTTAGCCGCAGTTCCAGATCCTTCCATGTTGCCATGTTATCTGCATGTTCTGAACTATTTTCATGGCCTTTCAGAAGCGAACCAACGTTTATCCAGTCTGAAAGTCCATCCGTAATTAGTTTGTACGACTTCCTTGAAAACAACTTGCAGCAGAAGCAATAAAGAGCATCATTCCTTCTAGAGTACATCAGCCAGCTTCGCTTTATTTTTTCCCCATTAATTAATGTTCTGTACATGTAATGGTGATGAACGCTTCTACCGTCCTCTCTTTTAGGGAATGTGAAATCTGGACTGATTTGAAATGGTCCTCGAGACACCAGATCTGTCTTCAAGGCATCTGACAGGACAACTGGCCAGTCATACGGATCAAGCGGTGGAGCAGATCTTGGTTCTTGTTGCTCAGTAGAAATGCCTGTGTGTGGTGTTTGAAGCTGAACAGAAGATGGGCCACTTGTTGGTTCATCAGGCTCTACTTCTACTGGTGTTTGAGGTTGCATAGAGGATGGTCCTGCTGTTGGCTCATGATGCTCATCAGGCTTTGCTGAGGATGGCTTTTCCAAATATTTCAGTAGTGCTCCTGAGAAGAACATAACATTACATATTCTGTTAATTTTGCTAAAATACTCTTTCTTATCTTGTTTGATATAATTGATCTGTGTGAACAGAATTTGAGGTGATGTGATCCATTAAATTTCACATTTCGAAATATTATAAATATTACAGAGACTAGCTTACTCTACACGATTCCTGAGCACTTGCCTAGCTTGATGGTCTACCTAACCTAGTTGCCTGAACTGTAATCATAAGAATATACAAGTGGCACATCTCACCTGTGCTACTGGAAAGCTTCTCCTCCTCTATTTTCTTCTTTTTCCGTTTTTCAGCTCCTGATGGATAATGTCGTTTCATTTTCCAAGATGCACGAAGTCACATCTAGTTAACCACAACTAATCTGCTAAATAATAATGATCTACAGATCTACAGAAGCTAAGGCTAACAAAGACCCTAAGATCCACTCTAAGGTTAGCCCGAGAGAAAGGAAAGAGTAGGGGGTTAAGAGAAGAGAAGAGAAGAGAATAAGGGGTTAAGTAAGGAGAACACCTATCATTCGTGGGTTAACATTCATTCAGAAAAAGAGAAAAAAGTCTCACCATCATCATCCGCCGGCCACTGCCGACAAGTCAGAAAAATAGTCGGAGAAATAGGAGAGGGGTGAAAGATGAAAAGAAGTAAAATAAGAACGCTTACAAACCATGCAAACACAGTCTTAACTCACTGTCATACCATGCAAACTACAAACATGCAAGAAAGAGAGTTACAGACATGCAAGTAAGGAGAAGAAAAAAAAAAAAAAAAGTAGGTAAGTTAAACAAAAAGTGGGTTAGTTTACGCTACGAGCTACATCTACGTTCGTGTTTTTTTTTTTTTTTTTTTTTTTTTATCACACGCTGGCATGTCACAAGCTGGCATTCATCGTCAACAGACTCATCCTCGAGCACCACCACCAGAGCTCCTGTTTAACTTTTTTTTTATTTTAAACAACGTTAATATTTTAAAATGTCTGTCAAGACGGTTCTTAAACATATTAACGCTGGTAGAATGAACGACTGACGCGGGAAGATTATTCCATTTATCAATTACTTTAAACGTAAAGAAGTTTTTAGCGATATTAGTAATGAAACGTCTGCCACGCAACTTAAATCCGTTATTGCGAGTATTACTATTATCGAAAGTGAACAATTTGTCAAAATTTACGTTATCGATGTTATTAACGATTTTGAAAACTTCAATAAGCTCCCCCCTTAATCTCTAGTTTCGAGTGAATACAGGTCTAACTCTTTAATCCTATCTTCATAAGGCTTATTGCGCAATGACGGAATAGTTTCGTGGCACGACGCTGAACCCTTTCTAACCTATCAATATCCTCACGCAAGTACGGGCACCAAAACTGAACGGCATATTCTAAATGAGGCCTGACTAGGGACTTGTAAAGGGGCAATATAATATCCTTCGATTTAAATTCGAAATTACGCGCTATGAAGCCTAACATCCTATTAGCTTTTGCGCAAGACTCCAGGCACTGGTTCCTAACCTTTAAATCCTTAGATACGCGTACGCCTAAATCTACTTCCTCGTCAACGCTCGCTAACTCCCTATCATCCATCGTGTACGCGTAATTATTGTTGCGAGAACCTATATGCAAAACTTTACATTTGTCTACGTTAAATTGCATCTGCCACTTATCGTCCACTCCATAATCCTATTTACATCGTCTTGGCCTATTTCTATCGTCCTCGTTAACAACCTTACCGCCTATTTTAGTATCGTCCGCGAATTTTGACACGTTACTAGTCAATCCTACATCTATGTCGTTAATGTAAATTACGAATAGCAATGGGCCTAACACTGAACCCTGTGGGACACCGCTACCTACATCTAACCACCCCGATTCACTACCATTAACTACGACCCTCTGTCTCCTAGCACGAAGCCATTCTTCTAACCAGTTAGCTACCTGACCGCGTATACCGTGCGCTTTAACCTTCGCAATTAGTCTCCTATGCGGAACTGTATCGAACGCCTTTTTAAAATCTAAATAAATAACGTCAGCTGCTCTATGCCTATCGTATTCGCGCACTATTTCGTTATAAAATTCTAACAAATTAGTTAAACAAGACCTATGGCGTCGAAACCCATGCTGACTACTATTAATCAAATCTCTACTTTCTAAGTGATCGATAATACGATCCCTAACTACGGATTCCAAAAGTTTACCGACAATTGACGTTAAGCTAATGGGCCTATAATTGCTAGCTACGCGCGGTCGCCTTTTTTAAAAATAGGCGTGACGTTAGCTAATTTGAAGTCTTCAGGAATAATCCCCGTTTCGAGTGACTGATTAAAAATCTTCGTTAAGGGGCCTACGATAACGTCTTTCAAATCTTTCAAATGTCTAGGATAAAAAGCGTCAGGGCCTGGAGCCTTGCTAACTTTTAGCCTATCGATATAATGCGCAATCTCAGCCTCGTAAACAGTTATTTCATCTAAAATAGTCTCGCTACTAAATGGAACGATATCGTCAACGTCGGGGACATTATTTACGTCCTCTACGGTAAAAACTGTCGCAAAAAAGTTATTGAAAATACCCGCCATCGCCTGAGCGTCAGAAGCCAAAGCGCCATTTACATCCACATTGAGCGTCAGAAGCCAAAGCGCCATTTACATCATCATTGATGATAATAATGATGATGATGATAATAATAATAATAATAATTGTTATAATTGTAACGTTAATCAAATACATTCAAATAATCAGACCATTTAGGTTTTAACCAACAAAATTCAACATTATCTGAAAAAGATGAGAAAAGAATTAATAAACTTGAAAACATAACGAAAATAATCCTAGGTTTTAAAGTGTTACAAAATCTCTTAATAATTAGTGAAATAATGTTTTACAATACTAGAAAAATTAAGCATTTAGGAAAGTATAAGCATATAGTAAGAATAAAGTTAAATAATATAGAAATAAGATCTCACAACAGTTATTTACACATAACGACCAAAACGTTTTGTTTGTCTCCGTTTTATCACATTTGTCTCATACAAAAACTTTAATTAATACGACAATAATAATAATAATAACAACAATAATAATAATAATAATAATAACTTCAGCTATATTCCTATTCTTGCCCACTGAGCTATGACCTGGGAGCCTGTCTAGGGGCCCCCTAGTAGCAGCGGGGTCCTAAGCGGCCGCTTAGTCTGCTTATGCCAGGAAACGGCCCTGATCAGATAGTTACAATAGTGGGCTAAAAGCAGCAATAACAGAACATGACAGAAGAGCCTTACGCCGTAAAACTTGTCCGCTGATTTGTCATAAAATGGAGAATGAAAAAAAAAGGGAGTAAATGTACCCTGCAAAAATAAGGACCCTGATATATACAGTAGAGCGAGAGTATACATATAAAGCGGGTTTTCTCCTTTGGCAAGCGGTATCATCTGAAATTAGTGCAAAGTACATTTCTAGGAATTAAAAAAATACTTTTCACAATACTCTGAATGGTGGAGTTGGACACAATAATTGAAACACTATTGTGCTTTTTGTATCTTTTTTTCCATTTCCCTCCTTCAGGTGACACGGGTAATCTCGATGACTTTCGTCACTGAAGCGTCAGCCAAACGGGTTAATACTATCACGCTCCCTTCAAAGGTCAGTTGAATCTTTTCGAAGTTTCGAAGCTTTTTATTGTTATCCTGGAGAAACAGGAAAAACCAACATCAGCTTATTATGAGAATAAAAACCCACTCTAATAGACAGAGTTTATTTCCACGACAGTTTCGACGCCCACTGGCATCCTCCTCGGGTGGATACAGAAACACAAATGAAACAAAACAAGAGGGAAAAACAGTTCAGGGATCGACCGTTAAGCATTCCCTGTAAAAGTTGTGATTTAGTATACGTGGGAGAAACTGGAAGAAATATTGAAACCCGTATCAAAGAACACAAATATGCCTTCAGAAGTTGTAATACTAATAATGCCATTTTTTATCACGCTAGCCAAAATAATCATGCTATAGATTGGGAATCAAGTAAGGTACTTTATAAATGTAATAATTATGTCAAAAGAAAAATAATAGAATCTGTGTGTATAGAAAAAGTAGATAATTTTAATTTGTGCGAAGGTACTTATAAGTTAGACCCTTTAATGAGATTCTTGGTCAATAAATCCCTTACGGAGTCGTGGGAACGTGTTCGAACCTAAGTGTGAATTTCTTAAATGTCTCTGGATTGGAATGTTTCCTTACTCGCTTTTAGTAAATGTAATAATGGAAGTAATTAATGTGGAAATAAATATATGCAGTAATTATGTCAAACATTAGGATCTGTATGTATAGAACAAGAAGATATTTTTAATTTGTGGAAATGTAGTTATAAGCTGACCCTGTAATAAAATGCCCTTCTGGTTTCGGGAGAACGATATCTAACCTAGGTGCGAATTTCTCAATGGTCTCTGGATTATTTCCTAATCGCCTTTTTCATTCGTTTTTCGGTTTATAATTTCTGTATAATAAACAACAATGTAATAACCAATGTAATAATAAATTTATAATTTCTGTAATTAATAATTATGCAATATTAAATGTAATAAATTTAATTATAAATGTAATAATTATGTAAAAATAATAGAATCTGTATGTTTAGAACAGGAAGATAGTTTTAAAATTTGTGCGAATGTACTTAATGAAAATGCCCCTCCTGTCTCGAGAGAATGGAATCCAACCTAGGTGCGAATTTCTTAACGGTCGATCCCTGAACTGTTTTTCCCTCTTGTTTTGTTTCATTTGTGTTTCTGTATCCACCCGAGGAGGATGCCAGTGGGCGTCGAAACTGTCGTGGAAATAAACTCTGTCTATTAGAGTGGGTTTTTATTCTCATATTTTGACCTTCACGTAAAAAAGTGAAGTTTTTTGCATTTATCAGCTTATTAGAATGGTAAAGAAAGAGGTTCTCAGTATAATATACATACGTATGTGAATACTTCCCTTTTTCTGATCAATATATATACTGTTTATATATATATACGAGGGTAATTCAGTAAGTATCCACACTTTTTATTTTCACAATTTTAGTTTCACATCTGATACATTATAAACACATCACTTCTCAACATAGTCTCCCTGTTTCTCAGTACACTTAGTCCAGCGATCTACAAGCTTCCTAATGCCATCACAAAAGAATGTTTTTGGCTGTGTGCGTAGCCAGTCATGCACCGCCTCCTTAGGTCATTATCGCCTTGGAATCGCTGACCTCTCAAAGCGTCTTTTAGTGGTCCAAAGTCCAAACAGGTAAAAATCCGAAGGTGCCAGGTCTGGACTGTAGGCTGGATGGTGGAGAACTTCAAATTTAAGTTCTTGAAGGCATTTTCTAGTCTGTGCAGCGGTATGAGGGCGCGCATTGTCGTGTAACAGAATAACACCTTCCGACAATCTCCCTCTCCGTTTTGTGCGAATTGCTTGCTTTAACTCATTCCGAAGCATGTCAGAATACGATGCACTTGTTACTGTAGTTTCACGCTCTAGATAATGTTCAAGGATAGGGCCTCGTGTATCCCAAAAGAGTGTTAGCATAACTTTACCTGCTGACGACTGCGCTTTGAACTTCCTTGCAACGGGAGATGTTGGATGCTTCCATTGCATGCTCTGTCGTTTGCTTTCTGGTTCATAGTGATGGATCCAGGTTTCATCTCCAGTGATAATGCGCTCCAAAAAGTTTTCACCTTCACTTTTTTAGTCTTCATCCCGTGAAGGGTTGTTTTCAGTTACAAATACAACTAATATCCTTATTTTCATTTTTCCCCTGCTCGAGAGAGAGAGTTACAAGGAGTTACAAGGAAAAGAAGTACCTCAAAAGGCCTTGCGGCCCATACCGAGGAGGTACCAATGGCAACGGGTGCCAGAGAGAGAGAGAGAGAGAGAGAGAGAGAGAGAGAGAGAGAGAGAGAGAGAGAGAGAGAGAGAGAGAGAGAGAGAGAGAGAGAGCCTCAAAGACCTTTCGGTCCACTCGGGGAGGTTCCTGTTATTAAACTAGTACATTTTTTTTAACTATTCTAGCAGTAGAAAACTGGATAGGAAAGCATAAAGCTCTCTCCCTAACCTCCGCTCCCTCCCCGCCACAGGTGGGTACGGAAAAAGGTTGAAAAAAATACCTTGACCGTGGAGAAGTATCCTAGGAAATTTTACGTGAAAGGGAAAAATATATAAGCTAGCTCTACAATTACGCGATGCACACATAGAGATCGTAAAGTAGATAACAGTGCTGTATAAACTAAACAATAATATACTTGTGCCGATCGCACATCAACCACTTGGTATCATCACCAAAACCCTCGAACTTATGGTTTTGAGAGAGAGTTACAAGGAGTTACAAGGAAAAGAAGCACCTCAAAAGGCCTTGCGGCCCATACCAAGGAGGTACCAATGGTAATGGGTGCCAGGGAAAAATTCCTGCACCCTCAAATAGTGTGTAAGATTCGGTCTAACCTTTTCTTGAACTCATCCACAGAGGAACTGTTCACAACTTCTGAAGGTAACCTGTTCCACGTGTCACAGATCTTATAGGTAAAGTAATTCCCACTCACACTAGTGCTAAATCGTTTCAAATCCAACTTCCATCCATTGTCGCGAGTTGGGTTATCATTTAAACTAAACATGCTTCTAAAATCGACATCGTTGAATCCGTGTAAGAGCTTGAAAACCTCGATGAGTTGACCGCGCAGCCTCCGAGTTTCCAGCGAAAACAAATTCAGGGCGCGTAAGCGTCGATTGTAGCCCATAAGCCTAACGGAAGGGATTAACTTTGTGGCCCTCGCCTGGACTCGCTCCAGCCTCTCAATATCTTTCCCGAGGGTGGGCGACCAGAACTGCACAGCATACTCCAGGTGCGGCCGAACCAGGGAATTGTACAGAGAGAACAATCTCCTTGTTCCGAAACTGAAATTGCCTCCTGATATAACCCAACAGTTTCTGGGCTTTCTTTTCCACCTCTACGCACTGTTTGGTAAACTTAAAGTCGCTGCTAATTAGCACACCCAAGTCCTTTTCCAAATCAGTCGCCTCGATATTACTCCCCAAACATCGAGTAGTCCGACTTGGGATTGGCGTAGCCAATGTGCATGACCTTGCATTTACCCAAGTTAAACGGCATTTGCCATTTTTCGGACCACTCTCCTATCCTACGTAGGTCCGCACGCAGTTGCTCGATCGCTTCGGGCGTCCCAACATTGGCCCAAGTTTGGTGTCATCAGCGAATTTGGCGATCCTTCTGACGATGCCAGCGTCGATATCATTCATGTATATGATAAACAACAGTGGCCCCAAAACGGAACCCTGAGGAACCCCGCTAGTGACCGAGGCCCAACCCGAGGTATCCCCTTTAATTACAACCCTCTGCCGCCTATTCTTCAGCCAGTTTCCAATCCAGCTACATACTTCCCCACCGATACTCAGCGCGCGGACTTTGGCCATTAGCCGGCGGTGAAGTACCTTATCAAAGGCTTTCTGACAGTCGAGATAAAGTATATCAATCGCCCTACTCTTATCGTACTCACTCTACATGACGTGGAAAAACTCGAGCAAATTGGTGAGACACGACCTATGCCACCTAAACCCACGGTGGGAGTTCCCAAGCAGCTTGTAGGAATCCAAATAGTCAGCGATCCTATCCGCTATTATCCCCTCTAATAATTTACCTACAACCGAAGTGAGACTAATGGGATGATAGTTCCCTGGACCAGGGCCGGATTAAGACCTTTAGAGGCCCTAAGCACTTAAAAGATTTTGGTGCCCCATATATATGTAATTCAAAATATAAACAAAAATAAACCATAAAATAAAATTTTATTTTTTGAAATGAAACAAAACTTACAGTAAGATGGAAAATAATGTTTATTTTTGTATACTTCCACTTCATTTATATTTGAAAAGTTTTCTCCTACTTTTTTTAATTGCAAAGTCTTTGATCAGATCCTCAAAACTAATCTTACGTAACACATCTGCTTCTATACTTAGTAGAGATAAGGCATCCAGCCTGCCTTGTTGCATAGTTGTTCTGTTGGTATTTTTAATATACTTCAACTGAGAAAATGAACGCTCAGCTGAGCAATTTGTGACCATTAATGTTAAAAATATACGAAAGGCAATTTCTACATTTGGGAAGGCACACTCAATATTGTCTTCTACAATTATTTTATAAAGTTCAGCATGACTGAATCTTGTTTTTACATTTACTATAGCACACGAAAATATTTAATCTATATGTATTTTTAATATGGCGCTCAACGATTTGATATAAACAAAATAATAACGCAAAGCGTAAAGTGTGTGATTACAACGAAATATATTTATTCTCTCAAAAGGGTTGTTGTTCACTACAAATTCAAACAATGAAAAAAAATAAATACTATATATGAATATATATAATTCAGTTTTCAACAGCTTATAGGCTATAAGCCGCGATTATAATAGTATAATAAATCCATGGTAAATCCGACAATGGAAAATTTCTGTGGTGCCCCCCTTCCCTTGATGCCCTAAGCACGGGCTTATTTTGCTTAATGGTTAATCCGGCCCTGCCCTGGACTTTCGTGATCCCCTTTACAGATCTACAGAAACTAAGGCTAACAAAGACCCTAAGATCCACTCTAAGGTTAGCCCGAGAGAAAGAAGAAAGTAAGGGGGTTAAAAGAAGAGAATAAGGGGTTAAGTAAGCAGCAAAACCTATCACTCATGGGTTAAAATTAATTCAGAAAGAGAGAAAGAAAGACACCGTTACCATCCACCGGCCACTGCCGACAAGTCGGAAAAATAGTCGAAGAGAATACTTCCAGCTGTTGCAGACCGGTCCTCTACTCTATAAGGAGGTAGACGATGCAGCCCACTCTGCCGGGAAGGGGTGAAAGATGAAAAGAAGTAAGATAAGAACGCATTACAAACCATACAACACATTCTTAACTCAAAGCAACACATACCTCCAGCAGTTGTAGACCGGTCCTCTACTCCATAGGGAGGTAGAGGACGGAGCCCACTCCGCCGGAAAGGGGTGGAAGATGAAAAGAAGTAAAATAAGAACGCATTACAAACCATGCAACACATTTTTAACTCAAACACTATCATACCATGCAAACTACAGACATGCAATGAAGAGAGTTACAGACATGCAAATAGGGAGAGAGAGAGAAAAAAAAAGTATAAAGAATAACAAAAAGTGGGTTAGTTTACGCTACGAGCTACATCTAAGTTCGTGTTAGTCTAATTTTTTTTTTTTTTTGCTGGCATCACACGCTGGCATGTCACAAGCTGGCATTATCGTCAACAGACTCATCCTCGATCACCACCCCCAGAGCTCCTGTTACTAATTGTTTTATTATATTAAACAACGTTAATAATTTTAACGAGGGAGAGGGAAAAGGGGGAGGCTCAGAAGGAGAAGGGGGAGAAGATAGGAGTCACGTTGGCTTCCCTCCAGTCACCAGGCACCTGCCCCGTCTTCAACGATTTGTTGAAGACTGTAGCCAGGTGGGGAGCCACCTGGTCGCGCACTTCCCGCAAGACTCTGGGGAGAAACTGGTCTGGCCCAGGAGCCTTAAATGCGCTCAGTTTGTCTCTTCTATCGGCAAGGACTGTCGCGGTACACCGAACATTATCCAGGCGAGCACCGTCGTGCCTAACGCCTGGCTCGGGGATGACGCGGGTGTCCTCCTTGGTGAACACTCCCGCAAAGTACTCATTCAGCACATTAGCGATGTCCGCGTCGGAGGTCCGCAGCACGCCGCTAGAGTCCTTTAACGGGCTTATCATGCTTCTAATGGGCTTTCTACTATTAACATAACTGAAGAACTCCTTAAGGTTCCCCTTGCAGAGGCTTGCCACCCGTAGTTCTTCGTTACGTTTGGCTAGCCTAACCTTCGCCTTCACTTCCCTGCACAGGCGGACATATGCCCCAGTGTTCTCGTGGGAACAATTGGCCTTCGCCCTCGTATACGCAGCTTTTCTATTTCGGATAGTCGAAGCGATGTCCCGACTGAACCACTTAGGCTGCGTTGAAGCAGAGGTGACCGGTTTTCAGGGTATGGCAGCAGACTGCAGCACCATAAACTGGTCCCGGAATGCACTCCACACTCCCTCAACATCGTCCCCGACCTCTAACCCCATCTCACCTCTGCTATCCCGGAGGCCAACAAAGTCCGCCCGCCGTAGATCGAGCTTACTGCCTCTCGAGTTACTACGCTTCACCCGAGGGACACAGACACAGAACCTAATCAGACCGTGATCACTCCTGTCCAACGATTCGTCAACAGTGAGGCCAGTGACGAGGTTGTCTTCGGTCGTGAATACTAAGTCTAGAACGCTTTCGCCTCGTGTAGGCCCATTGACCCACTGAGTCAGGAAGTTCTCATCAGCAAAGTCAACTAGCTTCCTCCCTTCGGCATCAGCAGTCCTGTCTTCCCACTTTATGCCGCGACAGTTGAAGTCTCCTAAAACTACACACACACACCCTGTCTCCTAGCAGGCCACGGAGTTCGGCGTACAGGGCTGTATCCTCCTCGAGGAGATGCGGAGGTCTGTACACCAAGAGTAACCTATAGTTCGTCCTTCCCAGGTTCAGATCGACGCCAAGCAGCTCCCGTTCCGATCGGAACTGGCAGTCAACCGGACTCAACGTGTCCCTCAGGTATATTAGTACCTCTCCCCCCTCCCCACGGAGGGGCAACTTCCGCAGGAGCCTGAGCCCCCTCCAACGGGGAAGGAGGGTCACCCACCTGTATATGGACGCACCCTTCAGTTGAAGGTACGTCCGCCAGCGGCTGAAGATCATCTTTCCCCGGTGGGTGCCCGTCATCAATCCCCGGGCTTGACCTCATCATACGGTATAGGTGCCGGTCGAGCAACGCGCTTAGCACACCTTTACCCTTGACATTGAGGTGGACACCACCCCTCTGATGAAGGTCCCACCTACCCGAAAACGCGTCGAAGGGGTCAACAAACCTCACGCCCAGTGGAACGCACAAGTCTTGCACCCTCTCGTTGATGCATGCCAATGACCTTACTGAGCGCGTGGTCACTGGCATTCATCCGCGGTAAAATACCCATCAACATTCCCCTGTCTGTTTTAAGTTTCAGGTCATCCGCAAGAGACACGATCTCGGTGATGATCCCTTCGGTCGAATCTACCCTACCGCCTTTGAGGAACAGGTCGTTGCCACCAGCGTGGACAACGACCGCAGTCCTTCGACTAGCCACGCACAGCTTCTCTAACTCCTTGAGAGAGAGAGAGAGAGATCCCACGCTGTCTGATATTAAAAGAAATACCACAGTTGACTAAACAATGTAGAGTTCAATTTTGTACCGATTTGCGTCAAAATAAAATATTTTTCAAAACCTTTCATATATTTTCATTCCTTTAACTGTTGGTGATGTCACACAATTTATCTCATTAATGAACTTTTGGTTTCATTTTCCTTCTCAATTTTTAGCACTTTCAATCTCTGAACATTTATGAGAAAAGTCTTCTTCGATATAGATGTTGTTTCTCTCTCTCTCTCTCTCTCTCTCTCTCTTCTCTCTCTCTCTCTCTCTCTCTCTCTCTCTCTCTCTTCTTTTGGGTGGCTGGGTGCATATGAAGGGTGAGGACATGGTGTGGAAAATCTGATTTCCTTTTTCAACCCCTTTCTTCTAGAAGCATTTCATCATCTTACCAGTGTGATGGCTTTGCGCGTACATGGGTGTAGACATGGAGATTTGCTTAATCCTTTTGGGACTAACCTAGAGTGGCCATGGGGTCCTCGTTGACTTGATGCCTTAGTAAAGAGAGCTGTAAGTATTTCGTATAAAGTCAAAACATAAGTTTGAGGTTTTTGTGACGATACCAAATAGTTGGGGGCCATTCAAAAACCACGTAGTCCTTAAAGGAGGGGAGGGGTTCCTTATTTGACCACCAAGGGCCACATGGGGGGGGGGTCTTGACGTTTAACCACGTGGCCAATACTAAGCATTAAAATAGCCTGTTTATAATATTATCATATATTATGTACCTGTTTTTTTCGAAAAATTCTACAAGATTCGAATCTTTAACGTCCATGAAACACAAATTCGCCATACTTTTAATTTGATTATTTTTAATTTGCTTTATTTTAATTTGCATCAGATTAAGAAGACATCAGAAGATCACGTGATTTTGAAGGGGGGGGTTTAAGTCATTGGCCACAAATGACCACAAGGGGGGTGGACGGATTTGAAAACCACCCGATAAAGGACCACGTGGTTTTTGAATGACCCCTTGATGTACGATTAGCACAAATATCATATATTATGATGTTAGTTTATACAACGGTACCATCCAGTGTACGATTTCTCTGTGTGCATAACGTAATAGTCGAGCTAGTTTATATATTCTCCTCTTTCCTGTAAAATTTCCTTGGCTACTTTTCCAGGGTTAAGGCGTTTTTTCAACCTTTTTCCATGCCCACCTCTGGCGGGGAGGGTGGGGAGCTAGAAGGAGCTACAAGGACAAGAGGAAGCTCCAAAGACTTTTCGGTTCACTCGGGGACGCGCCTGTCATTAAACTGTTCAGTTTTTAATTATTGTAGCAGTAGTAGAAAACTGGATAAAAAAACATAAGGCTCTCTTCCCACCCTCCACTCCCTCCCTTCCAGAAGCGGGTACGGAAAAAGGTTGAAAAAATACCTTGACCCTGGAAAAGTAGCTAAGGAAATTTTAGAGGGAAAAGCCTTATGTTTTTTCTATTCAGTTTTCTGCTACTGCAAGAATAATAAAAAAATGCGGTACTTGTGGGTTATCTGTCGCCACTTTTTAATATTTTATTTATTTATTTATTTTTATATATTAAGAGAAGAGGATTCTTTATACTGTACGGCATTGACGATTGGTTAGGTTAAGTCGTGCTAGTTTGGTTAAATAAAAAACTTTTTAATATTTTTTTTTTATTTATTTTTATATATTAAGAGAAGAGGATTCTTTATACTGTACGGCATTGACGATTGGTTAGGTTAAGTCGTGCTAGTTTGGTTAAATAAAACGGTATTTAACCAAACTAGCACGACTTAACCTAACCAATCGTCAATGCCGTACAGTATAAAGAATCCTCTTCTCTTAATATATAAAAATAAATAAATAAAAAAAATATTAAAAAGTGGCGACAGATAACCCACAAGTACCAAAAATGCACTAGTTTAATAACAGGAGCCTCCCCAGTGGACTGAAAGGTCTTCGAGGCTTCCTCTTGTCCTGGTTACTCTTCTCTCTCTCTCTCTCTCTCTCTCTCTCTCTCTCTCTCTCTCTCTCTAAAACACACACACACACACACACACACGAAAAGAGTTTGTTTCAAGACTCCAAATTTGGAGTAATCTCTGCATTCAAAATTGCTAAAAGCGAGCCGACTGAAGGTCGAGGCGAACTGTGTGTTAGGTTTTTACGTTGTCGCTGTCGTAAACTTTTCTTAAGTAAAGTATATTAAAACTAGAAGGACGGAAATTTTGTTTTAGCTAGAAGGGAGGCAGAGGGTCAAAATGATAAATCATATTTATTAAAAGAATATTAAGCAAGAACCTGCAAAAACGGGTCAAATTGACCCGTTCGTCCTTCTAGTGTTGAAGGTCTGATCTTTCAGTCTAGGTTTCGCGCATTTTCGGAAAGATTATGCAGTGACTAGTTACTATGTAAATTATTTTAGGAATTGACGATGACGTATTTTTTGAAGTTTATGCTTTTCCAGCTTAGAATTTTGGACTTTTGCAGCATCAGTGGTCAAGAAAAATGTCTGTCGAATTATTGACGTAACATTCTGATTTTTACATCTAATGAAACTACAACTGTATTGATAGGGAACTGATTCTGAAATTTTTGAGAGGAGGGGAGGGAATCGAAAGCTTCTATCTCAGATTTATTTTTAAACAACAGTATACTTTACATCTATAAAGAAACATAAATGTAACTCAAATGTTCATAAAATCATAAGATAAATTAGGCTGTTGGAAGTTGATGAATGCGTTTTTAGACCCTTTTTGTATAAACTCTGAAAAGAATCTCTCCATTCGCTCTTTCTAACAGTATATTAAAATTAAATTGAGATTCTCATTTGTCCTAAGACTAGCAATGCCCTGGTCTCCCGTAACCTGAGTGATCGATGTATGGTTTACCTTAAGTAACCATATAAAATCACAATTGATCATATTACCCAGTACATATGAATATTTTTAATATGATTAATAATACTTTATATTAATATTTCGTTAAAATGTACATTAATATCTACATTGCATTAAAATTTCATTAAATAAAATATAAAATTAAAATTACTAAATAGTTATTAAGGTGACCCAGTTAGTGTGGTCCAATGTATCCTGACTTGGTAACAGATGGTACCTAGACATTTCAAATATATATATGCCAAATATGACTCATTAGGAGCAAGGTGCACCTCAGGGATGTTTTGTTAACTTTCTGACTTTTTACAATTTATTTATTTCATTTACAGTCTTCGAATGACAAACTAGACCAGAGACAGAATCTCTCTCTCTCTCTCTCTCTCTCTATATATATATATATATATATGAATAGAAACGACATAAGTGTTAAGGAACGTTTCTGCACACGAGGAGGAGAGATAACGAATAATGAAAAATGAGGCGAACCGCCCGGGAATCGAACCCAGGGCCTTCCAATTGCCGGTCGGACGCTCTACCATTATGCTACGGACCTCACTCAATCACAAATCGAAATTCTCCCACATAGGGCAGAAACCAATACCCTGAGAGGGCACCCTCGCAAATCGTGAACATGCGCATATAACTGCAATGACCGCGCAGTATATAAATGAATAGAAACGACATAAGTGTTAAGGAACGTTTCTGCACACGAGGAGGAGAGATAACGAATAATGAAAAATGAGGCGAACCGCCCGGGAATCGAACCCAGGGCCTTCCAATTGCCGGTCGGACGCTCTACCATTATGCTACGGACCTCACTCAATCACAAATCGAAATTCTCCCACATAGGGCAGAAACCAATACCCTGAGAGGGCACCCTCGCAAATCGTGAACATGCGCATATAACTGCAATGACCGCGCAGTATATAAATGAATAGAAACGACATAAGTGTTAAGGAACGTTTCTGCACACGAGGAGGAGAGATAACGAATAATGAAAAATGAGGCGAACGCCCGGGAATCGAACCCAGGGCCTTCCAATTGCCGGTCGGACGCTCTACCATTATGCTACGGACCTCACTCAATCACAAATCGAAATTCTCCCACATAGGGCAGAAACCAATACCCTGAGAGGGCACCCTCGCAAATCGTGAACATGCGCATATAACTGCAATGACCGCGCAGTATATAAATGAATAGAAACGACATAAGTGTTAAGGAACGTTTCTGCACACGAGGAGGAGAGATAACGAATAATGAAAAATGAGGCGAACCGCCCGGGAATCGAACCCAGGGCCTTCCAATTGCCGGTCGGACGCTCTACCATTATGCTACGGACCTCACTCAATCACAAATCGAAATTCTCCCACATAGGGCAGAAACCAATACCCTGAGAGGGCACCCTCGCAAATCGTGAACATGCGCATATAACTGCAATGACCGCGCAGTATATAAATGAATAGAAACGACATAAGTGTTAAGGAACGTTTCTGCACACGAGGAGGAGAGATAACGAATAATGAAAAATGAGGCGAACCGCCCGGGAATCGAACCCAGGGCCTTCCAATTGCCGGTCGGACGCTCTACCATTATGCTACGGACCTCACTCAATCACAAATCGAAAATCTCCCACATAGGGCAGAAACCAATACCCTGAGAGGGCACCCTCGCAAATCGTGAACATGCGCATATAACTGCAATGACCGCGCAGTATATAAATGAATAGAAACGACATAAGTGTTAAGGAACGTTTCTGCACACGAGGAGGAGAGATAACGAATAATGAAAAATGAGGCGAACCGCCCGGGAATCGAACCCAGGGCCTTCCAATTGCCGGTCGGACGCTCTACCATTATGCTACGGACCTCACTCAATCACAAATCGAAATTCTCCCACATAGGGCAGAAACCAATACCCTGAGAGGGCACCCTCGCAAATCGTGAACATGCGCATATAACTGCAATGACCGCGCAGTATATAAATGAATAGAAACGACATAAGTGTTAAGGAACGTTTCTGCACACGAGGAGGAGAGATAACGAATAATGAAAAATGAGGCGAACCGCCCGGGAATCGAACCCAGGGCCTTCCAATTGCCGGTCGGACGCTCTACCATTATGCTACGGACCTCACTCAATCACAAATCGAAATTCTCCCACATAGGGCAGAAACCAATACCCTGAGAGGGCACCCTCGCAAATCGTGAACATGCGCATATAACTGCAATGACCGCGCAGTATATAAATGAATAGAAACGACATAAGTGTTAAGGAGGTGCCCCCTTGGGGCATTGGTTTCTGCGCGTATGTAGAGGAATTACGGCATTTGTTCGAGTGAGGCCCGTGGTGTAATGGTTATCATATCTGACCGGCAATCGGAAGATCTCGGGTTCGATTCCCGGGTGGTTACCTCATTTTTTCATTTGTTCGTTCTCTCTTCTCATCTTGCGCGGAATGTTCTCCTATACAAGCGTCGTTCTTTACGATATATATATATATATATATATATATATATATATATATACACATACACATACACACACACACACACACACACACACACACACACACGCGTGTGTGTGTGTTTTTGAAAAAAAAATTTTTTTCATATTATCTGTCAAAAATTGCGGATCAGTGGCGATTTTTTCTTCAAAATTCATCCGCAGAATTACTCATTTGTTTATCATTCATTGATTTACCTACTGTATGTGGATATCATTTTTCAAAAGTAATTTTGTTGTTTTTTCTCAGTTATCTCATACATAAACTTTATATTTTCTTTTGTTACATTTTATTACTGTAAAAACGGCAAATATACATTCATATACAGAAAGTTGCCATGTTTGTACAAAATTTTGTACTCTTTTGTAAAATCGAGGAAAAGCCAGTGAAACCATATATTTACAAACGTACCGCAGCCATCAAAATTTTGAGCTTCACATCCAAAGCCAGTGATTCTAATTTTATGAAGCACTAAAAATCTAAGTTGTCTCCTAATCTTAACCTTCACTTTAAGATCTCGCTGGCTTAAAATTTCAAGTTGAAAATCGTTATATGTGAAATTACTGGAGTGTTAAAATGTGAATGTGGACCAACTAAATATAGGTAATCTTTGATATAGTAATCTGTCAAAGATATGTGTAGTTGGTCTACACTCGCATTATAACCAAAGATTACCTATGTCTAATTGATCCACGGTCGCATTATAACACGTAAATAATTTCATACAAATGATTTTGAACAGAAAATTTTAAACCAGTTTGACCTTAATATTTACTTTAAGCTCATGAGCTACTTAAATTTTGAGTGCAGCTTCACAAATTTGGTTCCACCAGCTTTGGCTGTGAAGCTCAAAATTTTGATGGCTGTGGTATTTTTGTAAATGTATCATATGGTCTCACTGACTTTACCTCGATTTCAGAGAAGAGTATGAGATGTTGTACAATCGTGGCCTAACTAGATAAGGTAGGCTTTGTATAACACGCAAATAATTTCATACAAACGATTTTGAAGAGAAAATTGAAGCCAGCGAGACCATAACACGAGGCACTTTGGTTTCAAATGCTACTTCACAAATTATGCCGCGATGACTTCGGATGTGAAGCTCAGAATTTTGATGGCTGTGGTATTTTGTATATTTATTTATTGAACAACTGACTTTTTCTTGTTTTAACAAAAGTGTAGGGAGTTTCGTACTAGCGTAATCTGACCAGGGTTGTCTATCTATAAATAAAAAAACTTTGCGCGGTTTTGAGCGGAGTAACAAATATCTTTTTCGCTCAGTCGCCTGTTATGATTGAGTGACTCGCGTAAAGTGGGTGGAGCTAATGTCTCTTGCTCAGTCGCCCTTCTTAGGGTCAGATCTATCAAGATGAGCGGCATTAAAGATCACGAAGTGATCACAAGCCCTACCCGTAGGGTACGGAGCCGAAGGCGCGGTTGTTAATAAAAAAAAAATTCTCCCAAATAACACCCAAGAAGGACGAGTTAAAAACATTAAAAAAAAGTGGGTTTTTAACATTTTATTACTGATAGCGTCAGTTTAAAAGAATATGAGCTAAAAAATATTAATATGCGTAACATTTGAAGGATAAAAATGTTATTAACTCCCTTATTCACTCACAACTTATTCTGAATAAAGTTAACTGTTTGAATTCTATTTCATTATGAATAATTATCGATATCGATAATGGCGTGAATCCTTCTCCCCTGAACTATTATGGTTAACTTGACGATTAAACTTAAACATTCACAGAAAATTAATGCTGTTTCAGGGGGGGGGGTAATTAGTACTACTAACTAGTAATTAACCTCATGCTAATTTACCTATCTTAGATTTTAATTTATGATTATACAGTCTTACATTGTGTACTTTGTTGCTATAATTTCATAGGCCTCCAAACCCGGTCTCCCTGACGTCATATATATATATATATATATATATATATATATACAGTGTGTGTGTATATATATATATATACATACATACATACATACATACACACACGTGAGTGTGTGGTAGTTGGGGCCTAACAAATTATGGTTTATAAGCCCAATAATGTTATTCTCCACAATGTATACGAGACCACCAAAGTCGTTTAAGAGGTCATTTTTATAAGGTCGCTGTAATTTTTCATCCTTCTCCTGAAGCTATGAATGCATCGATTGATTTATATATGTTACAGTCAAAGTGTGTAACCAGCCATTTCGCGTAATGGCTGTTTCGCTTGGTCATTTCGCGAAATGACTAAAATATCTTCAGCCATTACGCGAAATGGCTAAAATTCCACCTTGGTCATTTCGTACAAGATCATTTGCTCGGTTAGGTCAACTGTATGCCCTTGACAATTGGTTAGGTTAACGACTTAACCTAACCAATTGTCAAGGGCATACAGTTGACCTAACCGGTAGGGATGGAAAATAGCCGAAAAGTGTAAAACCGGTTTTCACCGTCGCTATATTTTTAAAACCGGTTTTTGCCGGTTTTCACCGATGGATTCTGTATGCTTTTTAGGGAGGTAAATGATCAAAATATTAAACAGAAATAAGGTTTTAATTGATTCAATCAAATATGTGTAACATTTGAATTAAAAAGTTTATTATCGAACTTGATTTTTTAAATAACACTTGAGAAAACAAAGAGCATTAAGTGTCTGATCTGACATTCTTAATCGAATCTTTGTGACGAATAAACCAGCAGCTGAAAACACTCTCTCGGACTCTACGCTGGTGGCTTTTATTGTAAGCAACGCCTCGTACATTCGATCCAAATTTTCGCTTCTATTCAAAGTAGCTTCAAAATATTTGAATTCATTGTTTACGTCAAAGGTCTCAGAAGAATCTTTCTTGGGTTTCATTTTCAGTTGATCGTCATCATTTACTTCACGACCTGAGCTGCATTGTGAATCTTCGAGTTTCGAAGGAATTGATTGGACTTGGTTGTCTGTTTCTGAAATCTGGCAAGCTTCTGGAAAAAGCCTTTTAAATGTATGATCCGCATACTTCTTAAGTGCTTATCTTGAAGGAAAGAGGAACGGTGCTGATGATTCATTTTTCAAGACCTCAGGATTGTGGAGAAAACTCAGCAAGGCGACAGCTTCTTTTTGTCTTGTCGATGAGTAGCGATCAATGAAACACTGACGTAGCTCAAAAGCTAAAGGATTTTTTTGCTTCCAAATTTATCCAAAATGAACTTCATGGAAGATTCAGCTTTGAGCAAATTTGCATCTTCGGAACAGAGTCCCTTCAAAAGAATTTCCAGTGGACGAAGCGTGTCAAAGAGGCTCTTTAGAGCATTCCATTCTTCATCTGAAATCGTCTCTGTTGAGCGTATCACTCTGAGGGCCTTTGGAATGCAATTTTTGAGTTTCAAAAATCTTTCTATCACGGCCAAAAGACTGTTCCACCTCGTTCTACAGTCAAGGATAAGCTTCATTTCCTTTCCATTATAAATTCATCTTTGACAAAATCCTGCAATCTCTCATTTTTCAATGGAGACTTTCGAAATATGCGGCAGATTTTTCTCACCTTATTTATTACTTTTAAGTAATCTTCTCGAAGTTTTGGAAGAACAATTACGTCATCTATGTCGGACTCAAAAATTGTATCAGTGCATAAAATTTCACACTCATCTTCGCTTAACTCATGTGCAGAGTGTTCATCTTCTTCGATGGCTTCATCTTCAGGGGTAGAGTCACTTTCCCCTTCAACTGGATTTTCAGCAGTTTTTTAATACAAGATATCCGAAACCGCAATGCATTGCTGGTGATCAGGTACTATTTCTCTTCCAAATTTGACCATTACTGAGGCACCGTCGGTGGTGCAACCCACGATATGATTATCTAGGTCCAAGCCAAAGTCTTCCAATCTTTTCCTAACGATTGCAATAGTTTTGGTGCTATCGAGAGAACCATTTATTTTCATGAGACCAAGAGACCAATGTTGATTTTCATCATGAACATTAATATTAATATATCTTTGGTTTTGCAAAAATGTATACTCATCCATAGTTAATTAATAGCGGATTCCTTGTCTCACCTGATTCTTGAAGTAGTTGACCAATTCATGTTTCTTTTTCTCATAAAAACTAAGTACCATTTTTCTGACACCATTATGGGAAGTTGGATGAAGCTTGTCATATTTTATCTTTCTTAGGCTTTCTTGAATGAATTCACTTTTAGCAATTGATTGGAAGCTCAGTCCATCTACACACGCAAGTTTTGAAATTTCCTCTTCTATGGACTTTTTTTGCACAAACTCTTCCACTGTTCTTTATTTCCTCAATGGCTGGTTAATCTGGTCGATGGTTATGCCATGAATATTTTTCATGTGGGATGATAAACTTGAAGTAGAACCTCCACAACACTTTAAAACTTTGTGACATGTCATACACACTACTTCTTCTTTATTCTTACGAGTGAAATGATACCAAGCATTTGATTTCTTTGACATGATGGAGTATTAAATCTTACAATCTTAACTGATCAATGTGCAATCATCCACATAACATTCAAGACTGAAGCATCAATTATTTACACTTATAAACAAACAAAAACGATAAGAAACGATGCAAAACGTAATTACTGTTTTCAAACGTTTGTTTCATAGAAAATGGACCAAAGTGATCGGAGACTTGCGCAAAAAATGTGAAAACCGGTTCTTGTCGTCGGTTTCGGTGATGATTAAGAAATTTCATCACCGGTTAAAAACCTGTTTTTAAAACCGGGTTCCATCTCTACTAACCGGGCATACAGTTGACCTAACGGGCAAATGATCTTGTAAGTTGTGTTATTTTCCTTAGCTTTAACGAAAATAACACGACTTAACCTAACCAATTCTCAAGAGCATACAGTTGACCTAACCGGGCCTTAGATGGCGGACATCGGAATAACATTGAAGGCCCGGTTAGTATTTGAAAACCTTTATATTGAAAATTCAAATTCTACAGATCTACAGAAGCTAAAGCTAACAAAGACCCTAAGATCCACTTTAAGGCTAGCCCAAGAGAAAGGAGAGAGTAGGGTGTTAAAAGAAGAGAATAAGGGGTTAAGTAAGTAGCAAAACCTATCATTCGTGGGTTAACATTCATTCAGAAAAAGAGAGAGAAAGACTCGCCATCATCATCCGCCGGCCACTGCCGGCAAATCGGAAAAATAGTCGAAGAGAATAGGAAAGGGGTGAAAGATGAAAAGAAGTAAAATAAGAACGCTTACAAACCATGCAAACACACGTCTTAACTCAAACATTGTCATACCATGCAAACTACAGGCATGCAAGTAAAGAGAGGATATATATATATATATATATATACACACACACACACGCACACGGTGTTCAAATGTTCAAACGTGTTCAAATGTGTATTTGAAGAGTGTTTCTCACGTATTTGAACAGACCTGTAGATGTATGTATATTTTAGCAGATTTAATTAGTTAAATAAAGGTTTCCAATTTTATTGTGATGTTTGTTATTTCTATGAATTCGTGACAAAAGTCATTTTAGCCATTTCACGAAATGACCAAGGTGGAATTTCAGCCATTTCGCGTAATGGCTGAAGATTTTAGTCACTTCGCGAAATGACCAAGTGAAACAGCCATTTCGCGAAATGACTAAAAGTTTCAGCCATTACGCGAAATGGCTGGTTACACACTTTGACTGTAACATATATATATATATACATATATATCGTAAAGAACGACGCTTGTATAGGAGATATTCCGCGCAAGACGAGAAAGAGAAAACAACAAATGAAAAACTGAAGTACCACCTAGGTGTAGTGGTTATCGCGTCTGACCGGCAATCGGAAGATCCCGGGTTCGATTCCCAGGTGGTACTTCATTTTTTCATTTGTTGTTTTCTCTTTCTCGTCTTGCGCGGAATATCTCCTATACAAGCGTCGTTCTTTACGTTATTTATACTGTGTGTTCTTTGCAGTTGAATGTATATAATGTTACGGTATGCGGGAGGTGCCCCTTGGGGCATTGGTTTCTGCGAGTATGTAGAGGAATTACGGCATTTGGAAGAGTGAAGTCCATGGTGTAGTGGTTATCGTGTCTGACCGGCAATCGGAAGTTCCCGGGTTCGATTCCCAGGTGGTACTTCATTTTTCATTTGTTGTTTTCTCTTTCTCGTCTTGCGCGGAATATCTCCTATACAAGCGTCGTTCTTTACGTTATTTATACTGCGTGTTCTTTGCAGTTGAATGTATATAATGTTACGGCATGCGGGAGGTGCCCCTTGGGGCATTGGTTCTGCGAGTATGTAGAGGAATTACGGCATTTGGAAGAGTGAAGTCCATGGTGTAGTGGTTATCGCGTCTGACCGGCAATCGGCAGATCCCGGGTTCGATTCCCAGGTGGTACTTCATTTTTCATTTGTTGTTTTCTCTTCTCGTCTTGCGCGGAATATCTCCTATACAAGCGTCGTTCTTTATGTTATTTATACTGCGTGTTCTTTGCAGTTGAATGTATATAATGTTACGGTATGCGGGAGGTGCCCCCTTGGGGCATTGGTTTCTGCGAGTATGTAGAGGAATTACGGCATTTGGAAGAGTGAAGTCCATGGTGTAGTGGTTATCGCGTCTGACCGGCAATCGGAAGATCCCGGGTTCGATTCCCAGGTGGTACTTCATTTTTTCATTTGTTGTTTCTCTTTCTCGTCTTGCGCGGAATATATCCTATACAAGCGTCGTTCTTTACGTTATTTATACTGCGTGTTCTTTGCAGTTGAATGTATATAATGTTACGGTATGCGGGAGGTGCCCCCTTGGGCATTGGTTTCTGCGAGTATGTAGAGGAATTACGGCATTTGGAAGAGTGAAGTCCATGGTGTAGTGGTTATCGCGTCTGACCGGCAATCGGAAGATCCCGGGTTCGATTCCCAGGTGGTACTTCATTTTTTCATTTGTTGTTTTCTCTTTCTCGTCTTGCGCGGAATATCTCCTATACAAGCGTCGTTCTTTACGTTATTTATACTGCGTGTTCTTTGCAGTTGAATGTATACATAATATGTGTGTGTGTGTGTGTGTTTGTGTGTTACAAAGATCAGGACTAAACACTGAAACCTTTAACCTAACATTTAATTTTAAATTTTACTGAAAATACTGAATAAAGAAAGTGTGAAAAATATAGTTAAAATTATAAATTCTCAAAGGAAAACATTTTGGAAAGTTGTCAGAAGTTAATGGTCTTTTCCGTTTGGAGCCCACCACCAGATTCTTTTGAAAATGGCACCAGTAGTGTATTTTGACCCTCTGAATATGAAAATAACATTCTTTTTTTTGAGAAATGCATGCGAACATTTTGCAAAATAGGGCAATGAAATGCAAAATACTCGTAGATTACATGATATTTATTAAGCAAAATAGGTTACACGATATACAGGGTGGGCCGTAAGTTTCCATACATAGGAAAAATTAAACGTTTGTTTTTATGTTTCAGATACCCTAAGAATATGCGTTTGACGTAAGATCTGTTTACTGATGAAGCAAATTTTTACGTCAATGGAGAGGTTAATCGGCAAAACATACGTTATTGGAGTAATGCTAACCCTAACTGGCTGAGTCCGACGAAGATGCAAGGTGCGGTAAAGTGATGGTGTGGGCCGGGATATGGGGTGACAGAATTATTGGACAATTTTGTCAGTGGAAATCTTAATGCCGAAAGGTATCTTAACATGTTGCAAGAAGAGATTTTCCCATCCCTGCTAAACGAGGAAGGTAACTTCCCAGTTTACTTCCAGCAAGATGGAGCTCCACCTCATTATGGTCTTCACGTGCGTCGGTATTTGGATCAGCAGCAGTTTCCGGATGCTTGGATTGGTCGGCGTGGTCCTGTGGAGTGGCCTCCCAGATCCCCAGATCTCACCCCCTTGATTTCTATCTTTGGGGGCACTTGAAGGCCATGGTGTATCAGGAAAAGATACGAGACATAAATCATCTAAAGGAACGTATCACCAACGCCATTACAAGCATAACGTCAACTGTGCTAATGCGTGTTCATCAACAGTGGGGAACACGTATTGAAATGTGTTTTCAAAACAATGGCAACCATGTAGAGCATATTATATAAATAAAAATGGTTGTCCATAACAAAATGTTTATTTTTCCTATGTATGGAAACTTACGGCCCACCCTATATATATATATATATATATATATATATATATATATATATATATTCAGTGGTGTAGTGCTAAATAAAGAAGTGAGGGAACGCATTTTGAAAGTGTTACTCAGATGCTGGGGAGACAATGGCGAGCGCGGCGAGCCCATACAGCTGGGGGTCCGGGGGCACTGTAAGCTTTTTGGGAAATCTTTTGAAATCTGACCAATTTCAGGGATATTTTGAGGTCATATGCACTGGATATTAGGATATATTCCAAGGTTGAAGATGCAGTATTTCCAGTGTCATTACATATACGATATCCAGTACGATCAATAAAAATAGCTAACAACTGGAATGATTAACTAAAAAAAAGTTAACAACTGGTACGCCGTGGTGACTGTTTCACCAGATCTTTATAGGCTAGCATTGCCTCAGTCGAAGCTAAAAGAAATGAAGCAGTTAATGATTCTTTCTCATATTTCTTCTAGGGGTGGGAATTAAAATTTCATGACGTTAGAGATTTGTAAGTTCGGATTTATTTGAAATAGTGAGGGAACGCCGTTCCGTCTACCAAAAAAAGTAAGGGAACGCCGTTCCGTCTACCAAAAAAAGTAAGGGAACGCCGTTCCGTCTACCAAAAAAAGTAAGGGAACGCCGTTCCCACGCGTTCCCACAGCACTACACCACTGTGTGTATATATATATATATATATATAGGGTGTTTCATAACAAGTGAGACGCACTTTCAGGATGGATTCAGGACCTGAAAACAATGAAAAAAGTTTATATAAACATATGCCTGAAATCGCTTTGTTTCCGAGTTACAGCCCGTTATGTGTTCCAGCAAGTGTCCGCTTACCTTTAAAGGAAGTGCTTAAAATGACCACCTTGCGCTTCAATACACGCCTGAATACGCCTCGTCATAGACTGCCTGACGCGTTCAAACATTCCAGGTATTGCTCGGATTTTCTGGCATCCTTGTTCTACACGTTGGCGAAGCATTTCAACGTTGTCAATGGGTGTCACGTAAACGATGGATTTCAGATGACCCCACAGGTAAAAATCGAGTGGATTCAGGTCCGGGGAGCGAGCAGGCCACGCAATGGGTCCTCCACGGCCTATCCATTTATCAGGGAAATGGTCATCCAAATAGTCTCTGGCTACTCGACTAAAGGAGGAGCGCCGTCATGCATAAACTACATACGACGTCGGACACCAAGAGGAACTTCATCTAGTAAATCGCTTAAATCACCAAGTACAAAAAGCCTCTCGTGGTGGGAAATCAGCTTCAGTAAGGCCTTGTACTCTCTCAATATGATATGGGTAAAGCTGCTGTTCCCGTAAAATTCTCCACACAGTTGTGAATCTTACACCCTCTGCTGCTGCTATCCTTCGGGTGCTGACACCAGGATGTTCCTCCACGCGATTCAGGACCCGCTCCTCCAACTCAACAATTCTGGCGCTGATTGGTCTACCACCATCTAAAACTCGCTTGTTGAATGATCCTGTATCACCAAGACGCTCGTCTATTCTCTGAAAGCTGCTTATCTGGCAGACTGCGATTCAGAAACCTTTCCGCATACAGACGTCTTGCTGCGCCGCATTACACTCGGCAAGTCCATACATGAGATGCATGTCTACCATTTCCATGTTTGAATAAGCCTCCATTCTCACTTCAAATGCACACTATCGCTGAATAGCACAAAAACTTTTAAGGTTTTTCTTTCACTGGACTGCACTTATTCACGGTAAGTAGTTACGAATACGAACAGTGAAACACCGCGATGCACCTCTGACTGACTGATGGCTCTACACTCAACGATGTTGAAACATGTCATAGAGTGTACGAAATATTACAATCGGCAAGGCCATACATGAAATAAGTCTCGTACACACTCACAAACATTGTCGACAAGCAGTGTTTGTAAACAGTTTGTGGAAAGAATTGCTGGAACACAAAACGGGCTGTAACTCGGAAACAAAGCGATTTCGGGCATATGTTTATATAAACTTTTTTCATTGTTTTCAGGTCCTGAATCCATCCTGAAAGTGCGTCCCACATGTTGTGAAACACCCTGTATATATAATATAACTTGATTGAAGGTTTGTTCTTAGGGAAACGTAGCTTAGCGAGGAATAAGAGGACGAAAAGATGGTACATGTTTATTTACAAACGTTTCGGAAGTTTTCATTTTCTATCATCAGTGCTAAAATTATGAAAGCAAATAAAAAAATGAATAAATATAATGAACAGAAATTATAAAGGGTGTTTCAAAAGTCTTTACCCTTTTTTACCCCAAGGACCCTAAGGTGACCATACATTCAACACAAACCTTTATAAAATGTTTATTGAGCCGTTTTTCGAATTTTTCTGAGTGGGTTGTGTCGGCGCTTGGCCTGCGTTCGCAAGAAATGAACGTCCGGCTCCGAAAATCTGCGCTTGCGACCACTTCGCTTTTTGTCCGCAAAATCGGTAACGCTCCCGCTCAGGTCCGCTTGCGACCACTCTTTGACAGTTTTTTTCACAGATATTCAAGCGTTGTGCCACCCACGCCACAGATACAGGGTTTTTCAAACCTGGAACTTTGAGCTTGTGATCAGGGTGACGAATTCTCCGAATCATGTCTGCACAAGCTCGATGTGCCTCCCCAAACGCAGCGCAAGCAACCTGAGTTTTCAATTGCTCCATCGAACCTGACATATTGACTTGCGTGGCTTCTGATTGTGTTCACGAAGTGTGTGCACACACTGCACGCTCTGACAGTTATGTTCACTCGGGTGTTGAACGTATGGTCACCTTAGGGTCCTTGGGGAAAAAAGGGTAAAGACTTTTGAAACACCCTTTACAATATATTTAAATAAATGTCTCATATTAATGGTGTTTATATTTACGTAATTAAAAACAAAATAATATAAAATATAGAAGAATGATTAATCGTCAAATATAAAATAAAAGGCGAACAAAATTGAGAGGAGTCTTACCAGGTTGTTATTGTCGGGGTAAGGGGACTAATTGAGCAGAGAGTTAGGAATGATTGGTTGTTGGAAGGGGTCCATATTAGAAGAGCTGGAGCCAGACGGAGCGATAGTAGATTTCTTCTCAGTAGGATATGACGGTTTATTTGGGTATGTTTAAGTTAAAGGCAGAACTATAGTCATTGAGAGTTGGTTTAATACTGAGGATGTATATTGTATAGGGACTCCAGAATGCGGAGGTCGGTTAGATGGTTGGTTGTTTTAATAATTTTGAAATTAAAGAGAAGTAGTGGGTGGTTGTGAAGGTGGCAGTGATCTCTTATTGCTGATTTAGAGGGCTTATTTAAGGGCTGCGATGTTCTGGTAGAGATACCGCGATGCTCGTCCACTCTTGTTTGATATTGGCGAATGGTGCTGCCAGTATAGTTCGCTTTGCAGTGGACACAGTTGAAAACAAATAGTGGACGAAGCAAGGGGCTGTGTTTTTTCTTTGTGGTTGAGGTATGATTTTATGCTATTATTGTTGGTGAAAACGAATTGAAAGTTAATTTGGGGGTAAAGAGGGGTGAGTAGGAGGCGGAGTTCTGAAAGTATTTTGTGGCTGATATGGTCGTAATAGGGAAATGAAAAGTATTGTACGTCTTTTTTAACGGTGGAAACTTTAAGGGGGGTTGATAAATATTATTAAGAAAATTTCTGGTTAAAAATTGTAAAAGATGTTTTGGAAGGAGTTGTTAATGCCGAAATTATGAATGAATTCTATTTCGTTGTGGAGGGATAAGTACAAAGAGCAAAGATGATAGGCGCGGTGGATTAAAATTTTGATGCTGTTTATTTTGTATGACGAAGGGGTGTGGCTTAGGTAATTAGTACCTAGGCCTGTGTATGTGGGTTTTCGATATATGGAGGGTGTTATTGGATTCTTCTTCTTTGGTGAACTTAATGATTTTGTGTTGGGAATTAAGATAGTTAAGAAAAAGGGGGGTGGATGACATTGTGAAAAAGAAGAAAGGTGTCTTCAACGTATCTTTTATATAGGTGAGGTTTATAATGGGTGGGGCAATGGAGTAGCCAGTTATATCTTCCTAGATATATCAACGGAGTAGCCAATCATATATATTATATAATATATATTAAAATCGACCAACTGGTTAGGTCAACTGAATGCCCGGTTAGGTTAATTGAATGCCCGGTTAAGTCAACTGTACGCTCTTGACGATTGGTTAGGTTAAGTTGTAATATTTTCGTTAGTTTGTAATTATTTTTGTAATATTCCAGTCTTCCGTTCTGTTCCTTTTATGCTTTAAAAGTGTCACGAATATATATAGCCTAGGTCTTTGCGCGAACTAAATAATTTTCAACTCAAATTATCGTCAAATTTTTGAAGAAACGACAAATTAAATGTACGAAATTCAAACGTTAAAGGGCTGTAACGTTTTTATTATTCATTTATCGGAAAAAATTATATATTTTTGAAATCATCGTGAAAAAGTACACATGATGGTAATAATTAATTTTAATTCTAGTGGTGGGCACCAAACGGAAAAGATCCGAAGTTAATTAGTATTCCCCACCTCCCATCCTCCCCACCTCCCATCCTCCCCACCTCCCATCCTCCCCACCTCCCATCCTCCCCACCTCCATCCTCCCCCTCCTATCCTTCCCCCTCCTATCCTTCCCCCCGTCCAGCCTAAAAAAAAAATTCTAACCCTGAGTTTGACTAGATATGG
Organism: Bathynomus jamesi; assembly: GCA_023014485.1. Classification (NCBI taxonomy): domain Eukaryota; kingdom Metazoa; phylum Arthropoda; class Malacostraca; order Isopoda; family Cirolanidae; genus Bathynomus; species Bathynomus jamesi. The sequence goes on along the minus strand of JAJOZX010000613.1, from coordinate 84,639 downwards.
TACTACAACTCCACCCCACTAGGAGCGAAAATGTTCAAGAAAAGCTCTTAGTACGCTTAAAGACGGCAAAACTTCAGTAATGAGCTACACTTGTCAAAAGTTAAGAACTCGTTATTTGAAAATGTGGCCTAATGCAGAGAGTGAGGGAGTGTCTCAGCCACATTTATTTTAGCTTCCATTACAAACTAAGTGATTGGGGTAAAAATTATCTGAAAAATTTTAATTTTGTAAAACCAAGTAAGTCCTATGCCAGTGGTTCTTAATCCCTGGGTCGCGACCCAAAATTGGGTTACCAAGCCATTTTGATTGGGTTATTAAATTGTCATTTATAATTTATTCATGTTATTCTTAATCATTTTACCATTAATTATTTATTTTATTATTTATTACCAGTGAACTGTTTGAAGACATGGGTCGCCGAGCTAGCCCCGCGACCAGAATTTGGGTCGCAGCCTAAAGAGGTTAAGAACCACTTTCCTATGCATTTCACTTTCCTTTTTCTTCTAAACATGAAGAAATGTTTTTTTTACAGTTTGAATATAGATTTAAAAATTATAAATTTTTTATTCTGACCACTTTATTCATTTTTAAAATTTTTAATTGGAATGTTTAAGAACATTAAATTTTTATTTTTATTATTTAAGAATAAAAATGTTTTAAATCAAGTTGTGTAAGGCCAAAAATTCCGCTCAATTAGAGTCCCTGTTAACGAAAGAAGTTTCCAAACTGATGCTTACAAATGAATCGAAAGAAATTTCTCTTAAGTAGAACTAAGAACAGTCCTTAATTGCGTCCTTTAACATCATTATACTGTACTTTGATCATTTCTTTTCCATTAATCTTCTTATACTTCCATTAACTAACTGAAAATACCATTTTAAAATCAAGCCCTGTACTCTACGGGGTATCCACAATGTCTTGTCACGCCAGTAAAATACTGACTGATTTTCGTTTTTCTTTCAGGCCCATTTGAAATGTGTGATAGCAGCAATTATACGATTGAACAACGCATATTGGCTAGTACCTTGGTTCATGAGCGACCGCGTAATGGCAAAACCATCAAAAGTATTTGTGCAGATTTCTAGGATAGATTCAATTGTGCAGCTCCTTTTTGGAGGAACTGCACGATTGAGTCGGTCCTGGAAGTCTGCAGAATATTTTCAATGGTTTTGCCATTACGTGGTCGCTGATGGAGCCAGGTAGTAGCCAATATGCGTTGTTCAATCGTATAGTTGCTGCTATCACACAATCATTTCAAATGGGTCTGAAAGAAAAACGAAATTCAGTTAATATTTTACTTTGTGGACACCCTGTATTCTACATTTCATTTGTGTTGTTATATCTCTACAGCAGAGCTAGAAGACTCTCAGTTTTTACTGTATATATTAAAAGAAGAATACCCCAAAGATATTTACCATGACATTTTCAAATTGTGTTTACCATTCCAAATTCTCTTTTTCCTAAGTTGAAAACGGGGAAAAAATTAGTGGTTCTTTGTAGGCCAAAGAAAAAGATATTTTTTCCATCCCACATCCATCCCTTTGATCGAATCTCTTCTCATTCCTCACTTGAAGTTTAGTTAATTGGAATGAATTACATCAAATTAACTTCCTTATTTACCAGTCGTTGTTCACTGTGACTTTTTATTGTATTTAATGTTTCAGACGAATGGCAATAAAATAAGTAGTCCGTTAAAGTAGTTCTGATTCGTCTTTGGGTATGAAAAAGAAATTTTACCCAACTAGGCCTATGCAGTATTTTGAGAAGAAATATAATTAATTTTAGCATAAAAAAAAACACTATACATGATTTTAACATTATGGAACGTTAATAAATAAGTACTTAGGTACTGGATAAAATTTTAACACTGAATTAGGCCTATTGCCTAATTAGTATCAAAGGTAAAAGGAACTAAGAGGTATAACTTAACAATTTAAAGCAAAACAAAAATTTTAAACTTACCAGAGATTAGGAAAGTGGTCGAATAATAAATAAAAAAGTAGAGACTTCTTATCTTCATTGTTTATATTTTAGTTCTAATTAATTATTAGAGAATACATTCATATCTCTCTTATTTAGAATGTGTTCAGTCCTCTTTAAAGAATGTATTCACTCTTCTCTTAGAATGTGTTCAATTCTCTCTTAGAATGTGTTCAATTTTCTTAGAGAAAGTGTTCATTCCTTTTAAAAAAAAATGTCTTTAGATCTTTTGTAGAATGTGTTCATTCCTCTTCGTCATTCGGAGAATGTTTTTTTCATTCTGCTTCATCATTCATTTCATTTTCCATCAAGGGAAAAACACTTCTTAGAAATAATTCATTTTCGCTCCTCAGATTCAATTTTCATTCAAATTTTGCAAGGACCGTCCTGGAATTGGAGAGAAAAGAATGAATTAAAAACTAATTGATGTTTTTTTAATGCTTTTGAGGATCATAATTGCTTTCTATGTATAAATTATCTTTTTCATGTGGTCTGTATTCAAATCTAGTTCTTATTATTGTCATATTCCTAGTACTCGTATTGAAATCTATGTCATAAACAGATTATATTAATAATGTTATTATATAAATGGAGTATGATTACTTCCGTTGTGATAGAGAGACGTTGTGGTTAAAATATTATATGACGCGCGTTTTGCTATTATATAGAAAAAGCTTTTTTATTACCACCTTTACGAATATACTAATATAAAATAGTAACCATCGGCTTACGAGAGTATTCCTATCATTTACGAAACGTTATATTCTTCATTCCGAATTACGTATATGTCCAAATTTCGTTATATTTGGTCAACACCCAATAAAGATCAAAAAGATGCAAAACGCGACAACGAAAGTCTGAGTAAATCTCGCTCTTAAAATAAAATAAAAATAAAAAAAATAAAAAGCGAGGAAGGAAAAGATGATGATGATCCATCATTTCGCAACGACTTTATATCCACACACACACACACACACACCTTTTGCCGCGTCTTTGGTCTGGCAAGTTATTAAATATGAGGAATGTGGCACTTTTGCGGCTATGCTAACAGAAAAGGAGGACTTCAGGTATATGGAAATTGATATGGGTGAGTGAGTTTTTATATATATATTAATAAAAGATAACATCCTGAACCCCTCTTTCTCCACACAGTTTGGGGGGGGGGGCGGTGAATTCTCGAGAATCAATGAGCTCGAAAAATCACAGTAGGTGGCCAGTAGGAGTCGAACCCAGGCCTTTGCAGCCTTAGTCCGATTTTCACCCACCCGAACGAGCCGCGATAGCTCATGGTTACTAATACTTATATGCAATTTCCTTATGTTTTTTATCATATGCAGAACAGATAAGAGATTATACATCTCTGCTGATTCGTGAATTTTGTACTGAATCACGAAGGGTATTGAAATACTGTCAGGGGTATATGGTAACTTTTCATGACTTATTTCTATATGGGAATTATTCGACCAATATTTTATGCTGTATCCGTTCTAGAAGTTTATAAGACCCTTTTTATAATTCTTTTTTGTTTTTAGGTTTCTCTGCTATTAGTGAGAAAGACGCGACCCCGTTAACTAAAAACGGTTGTTTAACGGTCCCTTGAGCATGAAAGCGAATACCGCTTTCATTGAAGAATGGACGGACGGATGTATCCGTTGTGTGTGTGTGTGTGTGTGTGTAAAAATGTGAGATAAAAGGAGGAAGAGGAGGGCCACAGACTGCTCGATGACCCAGAGGAGGGACACGGGAAAAGAGATGTCCGTGACAAATTGAAATCAAACTTAAAATTATATCCAGTTTTCGAGTATTCGCATATTAACAACTTTAAATACACATAAATATTTTCAGCTTCGATTAAAAACAATGAAAATTAGGCATTTGAAATTCAAACCAAATATTTTTTGTACATTTGAGTAGCCAGTAATCGCAGACCCATTTAGAGCTTTGTGAAGTTACAAGCTGAAAACCATGAAATGGTACCTTGAAACAATGATTATAACAAATTAACACATTTCTTTGAATTTTTGAAAGCCTATTTTCATTTTTATCTCACCTCACCTCACCTCACCAAACATATAAAAAAATGTACAGGGTGTTCAAAAAGTCCCGTCACCTCCTACAAAATGTACATATTGTAATACTAATTTTATTTTTGTGTGATTAATTGAATTTATATGTGATTCATTGACTTCTTTTTTTTTTCCAGGTATTAGAGTTGTGTGAACAATGGCAGACCAGTTCACTTACACTCTGGAGGAAAGGATAGTGATGAGCACATGGGGTTTATGAAAGGTCACATACTGGCAAAACGATGCATGATATCCAGAATGATTTCAACGCAAGATTCAATAAGGCTGCACCACCGAACAAGACGGTATTACGCTGGGAGAAAAAGCTGTTTCAAACTGGCTCCATCAAAGACAGACCACGGTCGGGAAGACCAACAACCCGAGCAGGACAATGTGAAGGTATGACTGCATCGGTGGCTTGTTCACCGAAAAAATCACTTCGGAAACGATCACAAGAACTTGGAGTCCCCATATCCACAATGAGAGATCACATGACAAAAGCTCTCGGCATGAAACAATACCACCCGTCATTTGTTAATGAATTAAGCGATACAGACATGCAGAAACGATATGAAGCCTGTGAACGGTTTTTGACCCTAGCGCCAAAATGAGAAATGTTTACTTCTGGAGCAAGGAAAATCCACACTTCTTTGAGGAACTGGAACACCATCCACCGCACGCGATGATATGGGGTGCAGTGTCTGCCAGGAACTTGTTCGATCCATATTTTTTTTGAGGATCCTGTTAACCAAACTGCCTACCTCAACATGTTACGGGACTGGTTTGTGCCTGAGATCGAACGTTTAGGGCTGCTTGGTCGGGTGTGGTTTCAACAAAATGGGGTCCCGGCTCATTTTGCCATTAATGTGGGGGAATTCCTCAACGAAGTGTTCAGAGACAAATGGATTGGCCGTGGCTCGCAACATTTACCTACCCCTCTTGAGTGGTCGCCCCGAAGTCCAGATCTGTCTTCATGTGACAATGCGTTATGGGGTTTCGTCAAGCAGAACGTATCCCGGGTGCGTTACCGCACAACAGAGGAACTGAAACGCGCTGTTCGAGATGCATTTGGTGCAATCACTCCAGCAATGCTGCGTCGATTCTCTCACCGCACATGGAGGCGCATAATCCTTTGTTACGAAAATGATGGTGCACACAGATATTCTTGATTAGCAACTGTAATTAATATGTAGGCCTACATTTTGTAGGGGGTGACGGGACTTTTCGAACACCCTGTATACTTTGAAAATAAAATTTCACTGACAGTAATTCTTTCTGGTAAAGTAAAAACAATTGCAAAGTATATAAAAAATACATTATATTATTATATATTTAAATGTAATAAATAGGACTTAAATACTTAGACTTAAAATGTTGTATATTATACAGGATGTTTCACAACCAGTCTACCATACTTTGGGGGTGATATCGAGTAAAAAAGTTAATACAACATAGGTGCTATTTCCAACCGTTGCGGAGCTCCGGACGTTTTAAGATGTGCAAACAACAAATCCCTACTTGTGTGTAATTCGATAGATGATAGCACTGGTGGTAGTTTTGGTTAACGAAGTTACCACTACTAATCCTCAGTTTTTTTCTTTCAGTTGGTTCTCATTTGTGGTACGAGACATTGTGTTGCGCTAAGGTGAACAATCAAAATGAATCAACAGTTCACACCCTCTGAATACACTCATATCCATTTCATTTATAGATTCTGTGATGGTAATAGCAGAGCGGCAGTTGAGGAATATCGAAGACGTTTTCCGAACTGCCGAATACCGAACAGGCAAGTGTTTAGTGACACACACACCAGAGATTAAGGGAAACAGGGACAATTGTTCCACGTAACCAAGAACATGTAGAACGACGGCCCGTTGCTGTGGACTCATGGAGGAGCGTATACTGGACCTAGTACAACGTAGCCCAACTACCAGTGTTCGAAGGATTTCTAGACGAATTGGTGAATCCGCATCGCGTGTATGGCAAACCATACATGATGAGGGTTTGTATCCCTATCATTTGCAACGTGTGCAAGTTCTTCAACTGAATGATTACGATAAACGTGTTCAATTTTGCCAGTGGATGGTTATGCATCACCAAATTCTTAATCGCGTACTGTTTAGTGATGAAGCACAATTCATTCGGGATGGAATTAACAATAGACGAAATTCCCAGTTGTTATCCGCCGATAATCCCTCCGGTATCGTTGAAGGAAACTTTCAACATCGATTCTCGGTGAATGTTTGGTGCGGTGTAATTGGAAATCAGCTGATTGGACCGTTTGTTTTGGAACACCGATTAACTGCTGATATTTATCTGAACTTCCTGACGAACGAATTGCCGCTTTTGATGGAGGACGTGCCCTTGGAGACAAGGCGCAGAATGTTCTTTCAGCACGATGGGGCGCCACCACATTTTGGTCGTCATGTTACGGATTACTTGAATCAGCCGTACGGGAATCGTTGGATTGGTCGTGCTGGTCCAATATCGCGGCCCCCGAGATCTCCGGACCTAACCCCGTTAGATTTCTTTTTATGGGGCCTTATGAAAGGGATGGTCCACAAAATCAAAGTACAAACGGGAGAGGAACTCTCGCGTCGGATTAGGGATGCCGCTGCTTACATATGAGAACACCCGAAATGATTCAACGGGCAGTGGACTCTTGTTTGGAACGAGCAAGGCTGTGCACTGAAAACCGAGGCGAACATATAAATACAATAAATGCATCAGATTAATACTCTCGTTTATTTTTTCCGTGCACCTTTAAACGTCCGTAGCTCCACAACGACTGGAAATAGCACTCTATATCACCCCCTAAAGTATGGCAGACCGATTGTGAAACACCCTGTGTATTTAATATGAGAATATTTTATTTACCTTTTAATTAAATTATATATATACTGAAGCCGAGAATGGAACCCCACCCTAACACTACGTTTACATTCTCTCTCTCTCTCTCTCTCTCTCTCTCTCTCTCTCTCTCTCTCTCTCTCTCTCTCTCTCTCTCTCTCTCTCTCTCTCTCTCTCTCTCTCTCTCTCTCTCTCCTAATTCCTCATTCCTAGCCTAAAGTAATTCCTATTCTCAGTCACTCCTAATTTAGATTCCATTGACGAGCTTTAATAGTACCGACTGATTCTGATATTTTACATCTCTGAAGTCTTTAGATTCGTTTGGTGCGATATTAGCGATTGTCAGAAGCATCGGGATTCCTCCCGGCACGTCATGTGCAATTAAGTGGCGTCGCGCGAGGGAAGAATCTTCCGAAAGCAAAGTGGTTTATCTGTAATGAATTATTATTAACGCACAATAGCGCGTATAACGTACGTAGCACAGAGCGCAATAGCACCGTCGTTTGCATCAACTGAATATCCCACTTTATTTACTTTAGTATCTTAAATGTGATTTAATATTTTGTATATTAAATCGCATCTAAGTGTTTTAAGTGCAATAACCGTACTATGATGGAAAGAAAGGTAAAAGGCATTTCAGTGAGAAACTCGACCCCGCGTCGAGTGGTAACTCCATCCTGGACATCGCGGGAGGATTGTATGATCAGCAAAAGCGTTATTAGTTAATGAAGTAAAAATTTGGTTATATATATATATAACCTCGGTTTTGCTTTCGCCCGAATTGTTCATTTTGACGAAGGTCGAGCTTGTCACTCCACCTTAGACCTATAGTTTAACGTGGAATCCGAACCACGCCCCATCAGCAGCCCTGCGTCTTAACCACTAGGCTACCCAGGATACCCATTTATCTACCAACCAATTTCTATTGTGTGAAAGAATGAACTGATCATGAACAGCTGGGTTTTGCTGCTCGCCGCCTGACGTCACCGGGTCTCGATCTCGGGGCTGATGGATTCGTAGTCAGCGACACTAATCACAACACCACCGAGGCAAATAAAAGGGATAAAATATCCCAAATCCGAAGCTGTAAAGTTTTTGACTTTTGGTTTTCATATTTTGTTTTAAATGTCACACTTATTCGCGGGGTTTCAGTTTTTCAATTTATTTTACTTTTAAACTCTCGCATGCATCGTAAGTTCCAGGCACCTTGGTTTTGCTGTGGGAATGAGCGGAGAGGATTTGTTCACTCCTTTCCATGCCTTCGAAGGGTATCTTTTAAAAATTATTTGTTTGATCTTGTTGATCTTCATCCCTTGCTGTTTCGTATGTTGCAATTTAAGATTTTAAAATTTTCCTGCGCTGAGTATAATTGTGCACCAAAGTAAAGTCGCAAAATATAACTTACGGTTAAGATGTAGGCATGATAGAAAGAATCAGTTAACATCAAATAGCTTCTCCATGGACGTCGTGAAGATCAAGGACGTATCAAAACGTTCAGAATTATAGAGTTGTATCACAGCATTGTTAACATTTTGAAAATTTTAAGTAACCTTTCCTTTACAGCTGCCACAAATGTGGGAGCTGCGACTGGTTATCTAACTGGTGTTCTTCATTTACTTAGTTAAGGGTCAAATTGTTTACAAAAAGGGCTTAACAGTTTTCACGTCGGGGGTTCTAGGCACCCAGGGGAAAACATGCATCCCCTTTTGTCGCTTCCAGAGAGTGGTGGCTCTGGAGATGTGACATTTTGGACAGTCCTCTTCGCAACATACGTATATTAATTAACTCTCTCATGCTTGAATGATGAAATTTTTATTTTTATTTTTTCCTGTTCAAGCCAAAATATTCAGATCGTAAGACTCAAAATTCAGATCATAAGGATCAAAATCGATTGTGAAGCTCATGTTGCCATAAGGCAACGGTCGGTGTTAAAGGGTTAATCGCAGAACACCAGGTTGGGAGAATGGGATATGTATTAATATTAACAAAATTAATATTAATATTAACAGAATTAATATAGTCTTCGATGAACATCAGAGAACCCTTTCAAGCATCCCAAATAGCAAATCACAAAAAAAAAAATTCACCGTATCGAACCGTGAACTACAAAGAGGATTCCTGAAACGCTTGATCAGTCATTCTACATACCCATGTGCGGCCATTTGACGACGAAATGATTAAACTGAGAAACGCTCGAGACTAGACCCCACAACGCATACATATATTTGCAGTATGTGTGTCATGTCCTTGCCCCATGTCGGTTTTCAAATTAGTAATGCCGAGCCATGTCGCCATTGTGTAACCTAGTTTATGCAAATAACGTTGAGTTATTTTTTCTGACAAGCTGACGCATGCGCACAGAGAAAAATATTTAGTTTACTCAGAATAAAATAAATGCGCTTCCACAACAGAATTTTGTTTGGTTTCGTGTTGCCAAATTAATTGTTGTGGTGTATAATTTGGTGCAGTAAACAAATATTTACTGTAATTAATGAAAATCTACGTACGTTTGCGAAAAAATTAACTTTTTTACGTGGAGGTCAAAATATGATAATAAAAACCCACTCTAATTAATTTGAGGTCTTTAATTTTCTGTATCCACCCGAAGAGGATGCTAGTGGGTATCGAAACTGTTGTGGAAATAAACTCTGTCTATTAGAGTGGGTTTTTATTATCATACTACGTACGTTTGTTTTAAATAACAATTTGTTTAAATTAAACATTTTAATTTCCTAACTACCAAAATGTCTAATTTATTTTTCTGGTTTTTCTTAAATCAGAATAATTTCACTTTAGCTTGAAATTAACTACTCATTCGTGAATATTTTATATGTATATATTAAGCCATTTTTACCAAAACTAGAGTCAAACCGCTTTTCTCCAAGATTTTTCACGCCATCCCGAAGTGACAAATTGGTTATATCATAGTTTTGCTCTTCTTTACATTTTTATTAAGTGATTTTTTGAAGGTGAAAAAATTTATTATTTTTATTTAAAAAATGTACATTTAGACAAAAATGAAGAAATACACTTTTTTGAAACTAAAACAAACCATATTAACCCTTTTAGGGTGGGGTGTTGAGGAGCAGCAGCATGCATTAAATATATAGTAGAAATATAATTCATTAGTGTTGATATAGTATTCATAATAAAATATTACAGTAATAAAATTAATAAAAAAAAATTGTTTATATCAACTAATTAAAACAATTATTGTAAATCATTTGCTTTATTTGATCCAAACGAAAGGTGGTTAACTTAAATGTGGTTTGTTTAAACGAAGCGAAGTCCGCCAAAATATATAAATAAAACAATTATCATATTTTTTAAATATTACTGTATTGATCCAGGCAAAATGTGATCAATTAAACGCGTTTTGTTTTAAATAAATGATTTTCTCTGTGCAGTCATTGCAATTGGATTAGACCTGAAATGAGGACCAAGGACTTTCTGAGCTTTCTTTTTCGTTCTGTAACCACTGGAGGCACTCCAGGCTGATGGTTACCTTCTCATTCGTTTGACGGAAATTTAGAATTAAGTTATAAACTATCCTGTTTACAAGCTGAAATTATTTAGCTATCCATTAACTCCCTCCCTTTAACCATAGTCCCCAATTGTCCACTCGCGCGGCTGCAAGTAAATGGTGACATATCATAGGCACTATCTGTAGACGGCATCTTCAATAATGTAGAAATTCTTCTGACGGATGACATGTTCTATTTGTAACCTGAACACAGGTCTTGAATGCATAATTGGCTGTTCCAGTAATTTGCCTGGATGCCCATTTTTCTTTTGGAAGGGATGGCTCGATCTTATCTCTCTCTCTCTCTCTCTCTCTCTCTCTCTCTCTCTCTCTCTCTCTCTCAGAATAGAGTAGAAAAATATTTTGTAGAAATACACAAAAATATTTTGTAGAAATACACAATTTCTTAATAAACAAAAAAAAAAAATGCATGATATGATTAAATGAGGGAGAGTTGCGTTTCTGTCGCCACGACTTTTTTCTTTCTCTTGGGTGGCTGGATGCACGTGACGGGTGAGGGCATGGTGTGGAAAATCTGAATCTGTTCTTAATTCTTGTTTCCACCCCTTCCCTGTGGAAGCATTTCATCACTTTGCCGGCTTTGCGCATATATGGGTGAAGACATGGAGAGTTCAACCTTGATTTTTCTCTTAATCCTTTTGGGGCTAACCTGAAGTGGGTCATGGGGTCCTTGTTGGACCGATACTTCGGTAAATAGAGCTGTAAATATTTTGTATGAAATCATTTATTATAAATGATTTTATACAAATATTTAATTATTTAATTTATTTTAAATCAAAACCATATGTTCGAGGTTTTTTTGACGATACCAAATAGTTGATATAAAATGAACACAAATATATTATTAGTTAGTTTATATAATGGTGCTATCTAGGGTACGATTTCTCTGTGTGCATAGCGTAATTGTATAGTCTTATAGTCTTCTCTTTCCTGTAAGATCTTTGAGGCTCTCTCTCTCTCTCTCTCTCTCTCTCTCTCTCTCATATATATATATATATATATATATATATATATAATATGTTACAAACTATATGATGTATGTATAACGTATGTATGTGATTAAACTGAAGTGAGTTATCTCATTTCCACGTTTATATATTCATAAATAACTCCCGAATCAGCAGTAAATGCATTAACTCGGAGACTCTCACAGTCGGAACGCATATATATAATTCGCGAACTGGATACAAGCCAAAACGTTCATACTGAAGGAAAAGGGACCGAATGCTTTAATAAAGATTCCCTTCCAATTAATTTAGCGTATACGAACACTCTTCTCGAAATCTCCTCTCGAGCCCACCTCCTTCTCCTCTTCATTCTCGTTTCACGCACCCAGTCCATTAAAAACCATCCTTTCACACACACACACACACAACACACACACACACACACCATCCTTCCTAGTCGAACCTTTCCCATCATGGCTTATTGACTTCAGTTTACGAGGAGACTTTGTTGTTGGGGCTTCGGAGAGAGGTTTCTGTTGTACCATTTTCGAAGGTTCATCTCACTCTGGTTATCATAATCGATGGGGATGCACAACTGGTTTCTTAGAAATACAAATAGTCCACTGTTCAACTCTGAATTTCAGAGTTGGAACGTTTGTACTTGGGGTCCCCAGTATCAAGTTTGCTTACAATATATATATATATATATATATATATATATATATATATATATATATATATATATATATTGTGTGTGTGTGTAAATCTGTCGGCGATTTAGATTTCAAAATCGATAATAATTTCTACATTGAAGATTTTGATTTCTGAATTGAATTTTAATAAAATATTTACTTTTCACTTCGAATCGGACTCGGAATCTAAATACAATTTTCCTGAATGAAGTCGAAATTGTATATAATAATTTTACGTGGAATATATATATATATATATGAGGTATTAAAAATCTACAATTTATTTGTTTGAAAGTTTGATTAAACATACCTTATAGGAATTGAGACTTGGGCCTCTCCTTTACACTATGCGTTCCTACTGACCTCACACATTTGTCGGCTATTCTGTATGGTTCTCTGACTACTAGAACAGGTAATTAGCGTAGGTAAAGAATTATAGGTTACGGAGTGAGGCGAAAAGAGGGGCGTATCCAGTGGTGTGCTTAGGTGGGAGTTTTCAGCCTGTAGGCTAAAAAGGTCATTCTAGGAAAAAAATTGGACTAATACAGGCACTTTCGTGTGGTGCCATGTAAACCCACACATATTGTGGTATGGAGCAGGAGTTTACTTATTTGATTATTTTATGTGATAATGTAAACCCAGTGTAAATATGTGGTCTGGGAACACCAACACTATTGTAATTATGGTTTAGTAAATAAGACAAGAAGTCATTTTTATAACCCTGTATTCAATTCTAGATATCGCAATACATATGCAACCATTACAGAATTAATCACAGCTGCATTATAATGTTATAATGTTGTTATAATGTTTCAGACCAACAAAGACCCTAGGATCCACTCATGGCTGGTCTACCTAACTGTGTTCGTAATTGTGTATTGTGTCTGTCCTCCGTGGTGGCGGAGGGGACCTACAATTTTACGTGGGTTCCGAACCACAAGAACATAAGAAATTTATGTAACAATTGCCTGTACATTCGCAACGACCAATTTTTGCAAAACTAAATAATTATCAATTAAAAACCAATTAATTAATTAATTAATTAATTAATTATCACATACTATACACTCGTGTTCTTTAAAGGCAGCATTTGTAATCACCATCACAGTTTATATTGTCAATGGATTAATTATCAGTCTACAATGTCTACTTGTCTGCCAGAATGGTGACAAGCTTCATCCTCCTTGAATGGCGTTGGACAAACTTGGTGATGAACTGGTCAACGTTCAGTTTGATGTCTCTGTGAATGTGCAGTAGGGTCAGGCTTGTCATCCTAGTGTTCCCCACTGTGGACCTCAGTGATGTCTTGATGCGTTTCAGGAAGCTGTGAGATCTTTCAAAAGTGCATGTGCTGACAGATATAGGACGATGATGATTTTCAGGAGTGTTTTGATGTTGGGGAAGAGGTCTTGTGATGTGGCTTTCAGGGCAGCTGCTGGAGTGGCTGGCAGGTTTGCCGTGTCCTGGTTGGTCTTCTGTGAATACCTTTTCACCAGTTGTGGGCTTCACTTACCGTTTGGACTCTCATTTGTAGGGGAGGTATAGAATTGGAATACAGGCAGCAGAATTGATCTTGAAATCTGAATTATTCTATAAAGATTTTATCTGTTAATTTTTGTTAAAAAGAACTAAACCTTCCGCAGCATCTATCTATCTATCTATCTAGCTATCTAGCTATCTAGCTATCTGTATATCTATCTATAACTTATAAAACCCGCTCGTAGAAACCTACAATACAATCTATACATAAATACCTATTAGAAATAAAATCCAAGTGAGTTGACAACCCAATCGAATAAAATTGCTTTAAGATGTCATTTAAAAAAAAAAAAAAAAAAAAAAAAAAAAACCCATCGGACTATATTTCAATAAAATGAATGAAACCGAAAAGAAAAACAAAGGAATCCAATAATAAAATCAAACTTGTGGAATGATTAGACAATGATCGGACCCGGTATATATCATCTAAAACTACTGGCGAAGACCCGGAGCATGCGTGAGTCTGAAGGTCTTCAGTCAAGAATAAGTAATTTCTAAATGCAAGAATGAACAAATGTTCGTTATTAGGTCGTCGGCAAATATTTTATCAGTTTTTATTATCGTTATCTGAACTTTGATAATTAGTTTTTACAAAAGTTTCAAAGTTAATTTTCAAAGTAGTCATTTATGAAAGAGGAAAGTGGGTGAAGATCTTTACTGATTTTGGAACATCAGTTTTGATAGTCTGTAAGTAAAATATAATCAATTTTAAGACATTTTATATGTATATTTTTTATCCTTTTTTATCTTTCAACATTTACTTCAACCTCTCAACCTCTCAACCTCTTTTCTCTGCTTCGCTTTAAAACTTTCACTTGTCTTTAAATTTTCTTGCTTCTTTTAAGCTTCCTTCTTAAACCGACAGCCTCGTAGGGACCACCCGGTCTGTTGCTGTTTGGTGTCCTTTGTATTCCTTTGTTTACTCGACAAATGATTTCGAGCATGAGGTGTACATTTTTACGGTGTGCGGTAAATTCACCGACGGAAAATTCACCGACGGAAAATTCACCGACGAAAATTCACCGACAATCAAATTCACCGACGAACAATTCATCGCTGGAAAATTCACCGAAATCAATTCACCGACGGAAAACTCACCGACGAAAATTCACCGACAATCAAATTCACCGACGAACAATTCATCGCTGGAAAATTCACCGACCATTAAATTCACCGACGAGCAAATTTACCGCCAAATACTTGTAATTTATTAATTTACCAATCTGTACAAATATTTCATAATTTATTAAAAGAATATACGCAAAATTAAAAGCTTTATTAAAGGATACTTCATAATTCATTAAGATTCATAGTTTATTAAAAGAATTAAAAGAAATTAAAAGCTTTATGCAAGGTACTTTAACAATCATTCAAAATTAAAACGATATATTATGAGCTATGCCTCTTGCAAAGGCTTTGACACACTGGTCAGGTTCGTATTTTAGTACAATTCTTCTTATTCTTTTTGCATAGTCCCGGTATTTTCTTCTCTTTCTCGGTGGCTCTTGACCTGCAATATATTGTTCAATTTTGGCTTCGCTTAAAGTTTGTTCTTTTTTTATGCACTCCACGAATTTCCAAATATTGGGATGGCAGGAAGTTAGCTGCTCTTCAAATCCCCTATGCCAACCTTCGACATTATTATTCGTTTTTGGCAAATCATTTACGATAGCATCGTGAACGTTCCACATCTCATGTGGAAACTGTGGTGGTCGACGCCGTTGCCTTCGATCTGGACGACCAATCCAAGTATCCTCAAAATAATCAATGACTTGTTGAGCTTCAGGAGACCAAATATCGCTGTCGCACAAAATTTCAAAAGCCTGAACTACATTATGCGGAGGGACAAATGCTAATGCAGATATCATACGAAGGTTTAGGGCAAAATCTGCATCCATTTCATATCGTTGTTTCAGACCATGTGCTTGAATGGCTCGTATGATGCATTGAGAAAAATTTTAAAAAGCATCCTCTTTGTTTCGTGTTTGGGAACACTTGCTTAGAAGCTTTAATCATGGCTTTTTCATAATCAGTAGTTATTGTTAACGGGGTTGTAGGGGCGGATCCAGGAATTTAAGCAGAGGGGGGTCCAGTCTTGGTGGGGCTCGTTACTGATATGTCCTCAGCCGAAGGCTGAGGTCGCGCGAGCGAAGCGAGCGCCAGGGGGGCGTGCCCGAGGGGGGGTGTCCCCCCTCGGTAGGAAATTTTCATATTTGAAGATAGCTTTTAGATGGATTTGAAGTATATTCCCGTTATCAAAATCCTGCTTGTTCACACACCCAGGCCAGGTCTGAAATGTCTCAGGATCGGACATAAACTTTTTTTCTTTATTCTTTTTAAGGAAATTAATTTTGTGGCAACCGGGATACATGTACCTTAAGCCATTTTAAGTCTTCAGGTCTTATTTTTCATATATAGGAGCAAACAAACGCAATCGAAAAATCGTTGGTCACCGTGAGCAGGGGGGGTCCGGACCCCCTCGACCCCCCCCCCCTGGATCCGCGCCTGGGTTGAAGAGGGATCAAATCTTCTGATGCTTTCCAAAAAAATCTTATAGGTTTCTTCGGATTTGTCGGGTAGCAAAGCATACACTAGTGGAATTGAAACGTTATCTTCTAAACCATGCAGTGTGTATAATTGCTTGAATAGCAACGGCGCTGCTTTGAATGTGCCATCGGCATACCAGTGTTTGCTTTTCATTAACATTTGAAGATTTTGCACAGTGGCAAAGACTAAATGCGATTTTCATAATTTTCCGTGTCAAAATATAAAACTCTTCGCCATTCGGCAGTTTTGTGTAGTCTTGAGGAAAAACAATGTCTTTGCAAAGGGTTGGTATGACCGGTCCTGCGTGCTTCTTGCTTCGCATGTTTCTCATTGTTCTTTTGATGTTTTCTGTACTAGGAAGCTTTCCAATTGCTGCTTGACTACATGCAGCAAAGGCATCAGATAATATTGAATGCGGAGAATCGGTTGTATCTGTAGCCTTTTTGCGAATCATTTCACTAACACTTGCTGCTTCGACGCTTGCTGCATCTGCATGGTGATTGTGCTCATTTGAATGCTTAATATTTGTCACCAACTGTAGATACTCGAGCACGACATTTAGTTTTCTGGTATTGGTCACACTTCCAATGAATTGTATCGTGATTTTGCTTTTCTTTGTAATACAGGTGACCTTCAACACAAAGCTTTTTCTTTCCTTTCTCGGACTCTACAAAACGAAGCGCCATTTCTTAAGGGTGTTGGGGAACGAATGAGTCAAAAGGAGTAGTAACCTATCCAACTCAACTGGTACTAATGAATGTTTAGTTTAGATGGTTGGTTTGTCGCGGTTTGAAATATTTGTCAAGTTTGTTTTTAAACTAATTAATTAAGTTGGTTGGTTTGTCGGTGAATTTAAAGGTCGGTGAATTTTCTGGGGGTGAATTTGAGGGTCGATGATTTTTCCGTCGGTGAATTTGATGGTCGGTGAATTTTCGTCGGTGAATTTTTCATCGGTGAATTGCTTTCGGTGAATTTTCCGGTAATCCATTTTTACAGTATGTTAGCTTAAATATAAAAGAATTGTAGGATGTACAGGTCAGGTTAGATTAGACTGCGTCAGGTAGTTTGGGTTAATTAAGGTAGATGATGTTTGGATAAACAATTTGGGATTTTATTCCCCAGAATCATTTTCTAAAATAATAATTTGTAAAGTGGATGAATAGAATGAGAAAATCATCTGAAATCTTATTAATTGATCATAGTGGACCGGCCAAAAATTGAAAAGTCCTCTAGAAAAAAACTTAACGGCGTTTTTTGTTAATAGCAGGCACCCACCTTAGATAAGTAGTATTGATGATGCCAAACAAGATGTGGGTGGATGCCACTCTCAGTTTTGGGTTTGAAGGTCCCATACAAGGTTACAAAAGTCAAATTTACTTTATTTTATTATTGCATATTGCATAAATTCTGAAAAATTTCGAATTTTTGCATTTCAGTGGTGGCTCTATGTAACAACGTGTTTAAAGGTGTATCATTAGCACATAAAGCATATTTTTGTGATTTTATGGATAATAATTAAATGTAACTATGACTCTGGATGTCTTTATTTCCATTAAAACTACATTTAGCATGCTGGGTGAGGTGCGCATGTGCCTACTACTACCATAGTACAAGTAATAGCATACTTTCACATGTTGAATATTTTCACTGCACTGGCTGGCCAGACATTGGTTTGGTATATGGAATTAAAAGAGTGCAGACAGTGCCAGCTAGTAAAATAATAATAATAATACTGCTAAAGGATAGGTATCTTTCGAATTGTTTCAATAGATCTGTGGCTACTATATACTGCCATTCCCACTTGTCTTTGCAGATAGGGAGCTCATCAGCAATGGACCCTGTAGCTGTCATCAAGCGCAAGAGGAAACGTCAGGATGTCAGTGAGGATTATTGCTTCTTCTGCCAAAGCAGCGCTGGTGACCTTCGCACAGCATCAGCAGAAGGAAAAGCAAGAACTATGACTGTGGGCGATGAGAGAGAGAACCTGGGAGACACCTACTATCTTGATGTTTCACAAAGACTGGAAAGTCATTCCAAGGATGATTTCAATGCATTGGAACTCAAGTGGCATAAATCAGGCTACTCTTTATTCACCTCTGAAGGCAAACTCAAAAGGCTGCGAAGTCAGCAGCAGACCAAGGGTGCATCGGCGACCAGTCAGCACCAGAAGTTCATGCAGAGTTCTGTAATGGGAACTTTGTCGTCAAGAGGACGGGGAAGCGCTTCAAACAAGTTCCAGCTGATCAGGCAACCGAATGGATAAATCGTACATGAAGATGCACAATGGTATCATCGGCATCACAAAGAATGACCAAGCAAGAAACAGGTTCTGCATCACATGGTCAGAGCGGTCACTCATCTCTCAAGACACAAGATGCCTCTTCAATTTTCAAGATGATGATGGGGAAGCCACCTTCACTCGGGTTGACAGTCTGCCTTCTCCCACTAGGCGTGACGCTCATGATGTGATGAAGCTAGTTCAGCAGTTGAAGCAGTTTGACGTCTTCAGAGTTCACGTGAGTGAAGCAGGAGATACAGATGCCGCCACTAACATCCCACTTGTTTCACTGGCAACCAAAGACATTGCACCCACAGATGTTGTGGAGAACCTGCTGACAGCTCAGAATCGAGGAAAGCAGCATGTAATCGGCTTCATGAAGGAGAGACTGATTGAACAGATAGTAGGCTTCCATGAAACGATGAAGAAACATCGGTCGAAAACCTTCGCTGATGTGTACAAAACTACGGTTTCCACCAAGCAGAACATGCAGAAGACCATCAAAGCTGACAGAAAACTACTACAGCGGCTTCTGAATGCCGCGACCGCAAGTCGCATGGTAGAGATGGTCAACGTCTTGAAGCATGAACTGTCCCCAGTTCCATTTAGTCTGGCGAAGGCAGGAGGAGAGATGAATTTGACATCGAAGTCTGAGCTGATGAACATCCTGATGACTCAGCAGACCATAAGCTCAGAGGTTCCAACCTCTGATCTGAAGACCTGTGTGATGATGGATGGTCATGCACTCATCCAAGCTCTTGGCAAGCCTGGCGGCTGTCGGACGCAGGAGAAGGATCGATTAAAGCAGTTACCAGGACAAAGCGTGCAAGCAAGAAGGAACCGATTCGGAAAGTCATTGATGGCCCACAAGTTCTACTGCCTGAAGTGTGGAAAAACTTCATGGCTCTGGATACAAACAAGGCTGACCTAGCCTTGTTTCTGTCTAACGTCATCACTGAGAAGGGCAGAGATCTTCAAGAAAGATGTCAGCTGGTGACAGGGGGTGGGTTCTCTGAAGCCACTGAAGTACGGTCAACCAGGTGACATGACGTTCCACTGCATAACAACCATGAAGAGGCGGACACCAGGCTCATCCTTCACTCATGTGATGCAGCATCCCAGGGCTATGAACGAATACTGGTAGTGTGCAGAGATACTGATGTAATGGTGCTGCTGATTCACTTCGTTTGCACCAAGGTCGCTGAAGTGTGGATGCTGTGCGGAACGGCCAAGAACCGAAAATGCTACCTCGTGCACGATGTATTCAAGAGTTTGTCGCTCCCAGTCAGGGACAACCTGGTCAGCTTCCACGCTTTGACCGGGTGTGACACAGTCTCGTCCTTCAGTGGTCATGGAAAAAAGAAGTGTTGGAAGGTGTTCAGTGACCACCCACTCCTGCTGCACGCCATTGGTTGAGATGTGGATATCGCAGATGTTGAGAAGTTTGTGTGTCATTTGTATGGCACCCCGGGACAACACACAGTTGATGACGCCAGAGTTCCCCTTTTTGGGAAGGCCAAGAAGACTCTGGAAATGCTCCCACCGACATAGGATGCCCTGGAGCTCCACGCCAAGCGGGCAAACTATCAGGCCAAAATATGGCTCCAGGCTGACAAAGAGCACGTAGATGTTGAAGATCCGGTGGACACTTCAGCATGGAAGTTGGAAGATAGGAGACTCCTACCAGTGTGAACAAGACTTTCTCCAATCCCTGAAGCCTGCCTGGAGCTTGTTGCTTGTGGTTGCAAGAAAAAGTGCAAGACAGATAGATGCGACTGCTTCAGGAAAAGGATGAAGTGTACGACAGCTTGTGGTTGTGACGACAGCGATTGCTGTAACCCAGCTGGACAGTAGATCTATGTCTCTCTTCCGGGCTGAAATCGAGAGAAGCTGGAATGTGCTGTAAAGAACTAATAACTGTTCTTAAGTGATTGCAATCCACACAATTGTGACTGTCAGTGCAGCATTTCGGTGCTGTTCATCAAGAAACGTGAACTTGTAGATGTTACTAGTGTGTAAACTGTACAGTTATGGGGCTATATTTACTGCTTTGTGATTTAGTTGTGATAATTCTGTTACTGTGAGTACTTAATTCATGCCATCAAACTTATTAGGCACTAATCATATTAAAATAAATTGTTTTGACAAACAGACTTGCTCAATGTTTTTTTCGCCAATTAAAATAAAAAATCACAAATTTTTAGCACAATTTCGATCGTGATTAACTTAAGTATTGGTTTTTGTGGTCTTCACAAACGAACACAAATAGAATACACAGATGGACAGAAGACAGTAATATGAAATTTAACACCTAGAAATTTTCAACTCTTCAAGATACGGAAAAAATGAGAAGGAATGAGAACGAATCTAGAGAAAATTCACAACAAAATTCAGTGAATTCAAAGAACTAAATTACTGGGAAAGATTATGTAAATTAAGTCTATACTCGTTGGAAATACCATAATTTGGACATATTAAATATTTGAAAAAAATAGTTTTTAACCTTAAACTGAACTATATAACTATCCAAATAACATTGAAAAACAGGAAAAGCAGAATGTGCAGTGTTCCTAAATTGAAAGTTAGACAAGAAACACCCTCAACTGTGAAGGGGAATTGCATTGTCGTTAGAAGGTAAAAATTATTTAACCAATTACCTCAAAAATTTTTTTTTTTTTTATATATTTTTGGTGTCGATGTGAACACCTTCAAAAGAATGTTAGACACCTCACTCAGAATAATTATAGGTGAACCACGCATATCCGTCTACGTGAGATAAAGATCTCAAGATAGCAACACTCTCATTAACCAAAGCAACTCTTCAGAGGAAGAGCACCGAGCTTTACCTCCGTGTGATAAAGAAGCTTTGCACGAAGCTCCTCCTAGGTTACCAGGTAGAATACTTTCGCATCGCTTGTATTTACGAATCTCTCGAGTCTAAAACGCTGTACAACCTCAGCTTGTTCAAATGCCAATATGAGATTTTATGTCCTCTTACAAGAAACAAAGTTTTTATTCGAAACGAGAGATTTTGCAGTGTTCAGCTCAGCTCTCAAGACTTTATTTCTAATCTTTACGAATCATTACTTCCATCCTTCCACTATACTTCCGGTTGTCGTAAACTTGCATTTATGAAGGTTCGATATATTTTCCTTTTCTAAGTAAATATATATATATATATATGGTGGCGCAAAAGTCGCGCACCATAGGAATTTTCAGTGTTGACTATAATATATTCTTTTTTCTTTTAGGTAGGAGATGGCTGCGAAATTAACAATAGACGAGAGAGTGAGCTTGGTTTTAATGTATGGAATACCAGGTACAACAAATCGATGAATCGGTACAGAATTTAAATTTAAATTTAAATTCTGTACCAATTCATCGATTTGTTGTACCTCGTATTCCATACGTTAAAACCAAGCTCACCCTCTCATCTGTTGTTAATTTCGCAGCCATCCCCTACCTAAAAGAAAAGAAATAATATAGTCAACACTGAAAATTCCTATGATGCGCGACTTTTGCGCCACCCTATATATATATATATATATATACTGGTCAAAAAAAGAAACGCAATTAGCTTGCATATGGTGTAAAATTTAAGTTGTTAGTGGTATTATCACAGTTTCAAGATTATGGTTAAATGTTTGTTCAAATCTTTTAAAGCCACTTAGTGCATGTTTTTAAACCTGACTAATCCGGCTAAGACGCCATTTTGTTACAAACAATAAACAGAGATTAAATTGAATGTATTCTTTATGAAGGCATGCATTTTTTCTTTGACTTCACAGAATACACACTGCCCGTTGAGAAAACCAAACTTTTTCCCGCGATTGAGGCATGCCACGACTCTCAGAGGTCAACAGAGGTCGTGCCTTGGGCATGTTGGATGCAGGCATGTCTGCTGTCCAAGTTGCACAACGAATGCATGTGCATCCCAGCACAATCTCTAGGCTTGTTAGACGGTACAATGCCACAGGAAGTGTTCAGGACCTGCCAAGACGTGGGCGACCTCGTGTGACGACCCAACGCCAGGATCGCCACATTGTACTGCAGCACCTGCGTCATCGGCAGCGGAATGCTAGTCAGACAGCCAGAGAGACACCTGGTATCCACGACAACAGAATTAGTGACCAGACCGTCAGAAACCGACTCCGTAATGCAGGACTCCGATCCCGCAGGCCTTACAGAGGTCCTTTTCTCACTGATGCAAGAAGGCAACGACGCCTGTAATAGGCCTATCAGCACCGTGACTGGACACAAAGAATGTGGAACCAAGTCCTCTTTTCTGACGAGTCTCGCTTCAGACTGTCCACTTCTGATGGCCGTGTCAGGGTATACAGACGACCAGGGGAGCGATACTCAGATGCTGCAGTAGTGGAGCATGACAGATGGGGAGGACCAAGTGTCATGGTTTGGGCAGGAATTGCCTTTACTTCAAGAACTGAGCTGGTGGTTGTTGATGGCGCTCTGACTGCCCAGCGCTACAGGGATGAGATTCTTCACCCACATGTTCTTCCATTCATGAGGCAACATCCAGAATTGGTGCTCCTGCAACAGGACAATGCCAGACCTCATGCAGCCAGGATAGTGCAGGCGTACCTGTAGGGACAACAGGTGCAGACCTTACCATGGCCAGCCTTCAGCCCAGACATGTCACCGATAGAGCACGCATGGGATGAACTTGAACGGCGAGTTCGCAGACGTCAGCATCAGCCGCAGAACATCAGGGAACTGACCAATGCAATTATTGAAGTGTGGAGGGCCATCCCTGTTGCTTTCCTGCAGAGACTGTTGAGGTCGATGAGGGCCAGACTCCAAGCCTGCATTGTGGCTAGGGGTGGCCATACGCGTTATTGACTGTTTGTTATGTTAAAGAATCATTTACTATATACTGAGTCCTCATGTTTTTAATAAATCTCAAAAATTGCGTTTCTTTTTTTGACCAGTATATATATATAAAAGAGATACTAATCAGTTGTTTCCGGCAGAAGTTTATTAAAAGTGCTTTTAAGAATTATCTAAATAATAAATTTTCAAACTTTTTTCTCTGCTACGAAAAAAGTACTTCGGACGAGCTTAGTACACGGTTTTGGTAGTACTATGTTAACGTAAGAAATTACTAAAGTAGTTAATATCTTTTATCAAATATAGATCACACTTAGACTTAGCATAGATTTCAAACTAAGTTCCTTCTAAATTAAAACGGGGGGGGGGGGGGGGGGGGGGATTATTACTCTTTGTTTGGGGTATACGTTGCCTCTGAAAACACTATAGAGTTGAACCTTATTATATTCTTTCCTGTGTTAGCCTAAAAAAGACCCGTGGACATTAAAGTGTTAAATATGTTTAGGTAAAAGCCTTATTATTCTAAAGCGTGAGTTTATAACCATTAAGAGTGCATAAAATCATGCAAATGACAGCGCGTACCGAGTATAAAATCATTTCAACACGGAATAAATTTTAAAGTATATAAATTTATAATAGGCAAGCGCTATCGTGTTCATTTCTCAGCACAAAATGTTTATTAAATTCTTTTTGTTTGATCTATTTCTGAATTCTTTATAATTATAAGTAGCATGGATCTTATTAATTAACAAACTGAAGTTTCCTTAACGATCCTAATTTCAAACTGGTTAGTTTTGGTGTGATGATAGGTCTGATTTTCTAAAAGGTAAGATTTTTTAATATTCTTTCCTTTTTGTACTTTTACCGAATTAATTAAGCTTCGTGTCGAAAGTTGTAAATTTCAGTTTGAAGGTAAGTTTTATACTATGTCGTTTTAATTAGCAATGGGTAATCCCCTTTACACCTGTGTTAGCCAATTTATGTATGGAATTTTTTTTTTAAAAAACAAAATTTTGCCTTCTCTCGTAAACTTCAACAGTGTTTGGTAATGGTACATACAGAGGGTTGACAAAAGTAAATAGACACCACGATGACTGTCAGCTTTACATAATGTAAAGAGGAAAGCAGCACGATTCTAAATATATTGATTAAGTAAATCTCTTATTGCTCATTGACTTTTATTATCAAATAAAAAAGTATGATAAAAGGAAAGGTGTCTGCTTATTTTTGGCACTCATTGTAGTTGATGTCTTAATAGTCTCATCATGCCTTTGACCTGATAATTTTGATGCTGTTGAATTTGATAAGCTCAGTAATTTGGTTCCGTCTGTAAAATTTACCCTTGAAATGATAACTGTATATTATTTCGGGATCTAAAAATTTGAAGATGCAAAAATCAATTCCAATTTGAAATTCTCGCAAAAATACTGCTAATACAGTAAACCCTCGTCCAACGCGGAGGTTAGGTTCCTCGAGA
Source organism: Bathynomus jamesi (assembly GCA_023014485.1). Lineage (NCBI taxonomy): Eukaryota > Metazoa > Arthropoda > Malacostraca > Isopoda > Cirolanidae > Bathynomus > Bathynomus jamesi. The sequence continues at coordinate 59,874 of JAJOZX010000613.1, read as the reverse complement.
ACGGCGCGTTAGGTGAATCCGCGTTGGACAAACTTAATACCTTATGGGATAAATGGGGATACGTGAACGCGGCAGCGTAAAGTCTACCATTAATATTTAGATACGTAGATTTTTTATTCACACACATATAAATTTCCTTACCTATATTGTATATGAAATAAGAACATAATAAAATCATAAACATAATGATATTTACATATGATAAATGAAAATATATTAAATGAAAATAGCACGTATCTTTTCTTCACTCTTTCGGATGGTGTGTATGGTAGACTCATTCACGTGATACTCGCGGCAAAGTGATGTTATTATGCTCATACCTCAACGCAACTTATCTAGAATCTTTATTTTTTCGGCTAATGTCATAACCTTACGAGTTACGACTTTTCTTCTCTTCACTATCACTCGCGGATGCTTTACGTTTTGGTGCCATACTGCTGTCTAAGGGTAATAGCAAAACAACTGCAAAATACGACAAAAACAATCCAACACAACTTCACTGAACTTAACGCGTTAGCGGGACTGAGAGAAAGGGTGATGCGAGGGGTAACGCAAGAGGGAGGGAGATGCGGGAGTGTTGGAGGTGTGTAGGAGAAAACACTAGAGCGCGCATTGGCACGCATACAGTACTACTGTATTAGAGCGTGGTTGGCGGACCGTGTATAATAAAATTTTCCGTTTTCGACAAATATTTGTTCGCATTTATTTTTCCGCGTATAAGCAAATTCGCGCTGGACAAACACGCGTTGGACGAGGATTTACTGTAATTCATACGTTCACTTATTCTGACTTTCGATAAAATTTTCAAGCTTTTCCTCGAAGTTTCTCAGAGCATTGAAAGTTGTTAGTCCTGAATTTTTGGATTCTGAGTTGTCCAATAATTATGAACATTGATTTTGATCTATGTTAAAATCTAGAAAATCTAGAAAATTGTTTAAGCAAAGCTAAAAAAAAGGTATACTAAACAATTGTAATTAACGTAGTTCTTAACGATAAAAATACAATTAAATCTAACTTAATTAAAAACAGGCCAGATAATGCAGCGGGATGCCTCTATTCTATTCGATGTGAACAGTGTAAATTGGTAAATATAGGTAAAATTAGAAAAGTTTTAGATAGTAGAATAAAACAACATAAATATGCGTGTAGAATTGCGAATAATTTTAATATATTGTTTAACCATACGTATAAATATAATCATAATATTAATTAGAAGATTCGAGGTGTTTCAATACGCGAAAAAAGGCTCGAAATTACTTTTTATTTTCCATGTGTATGCAAAAACACACACACACACACACACACACACACACACACACATATATATATATATATATATATATATATATATATATATATATATATATACAGGGTGTTCCATAAGTCCTGTCTCATAAGGAAAATTATTTTAAATTAAATTTGCAAAAGTAGTACATTAGAACGAAAACAAATGTTCAAATTGATGCCCTTCTTGTTGTTCGCGTATGTTGATAGATGTTCCAAACTTAAATACATCAATACTGCTTTCAGCACGAGTTGAAGTTCTCGGGCGACCTGCTCTTGGTTTGTCCTGAACACTAGGGATGTACCGATATTGCTTTTTAGCCGATAATCGATATCGATAATTAAAAACATAATCGGCCGATAACTGATACCGATATCCAGCTATGGTTTATTAGTTTGTCATTTTTTTTAACATATTCATAATTTATTTTCTATGTTGAAAATTTGGCAGCAAAGCAATAACCCTTTTCATTAAAGATGGCAACACTGCATTAGATGTCATAGTTTTGTTTGTTATTGTAGTATTGCTTAGTTAAGAATATTAATTTCTGTTTAATTAAATAAGATAATGTTTAATGTAAATCCTTTACTAATAATTATGAAATTACGAAAAAGTATGTTTGTTAGATTTAAATTGTTTAAAATGGTTAGAGTTGGCAGTCCTGAATAGGGGCCGAAAAAGAGTGGGCTACCCATAATAGTCAGTCTTGAGGCAGGCGCGTACGCGTAAGTTGAGATGTATCTTAAAATCAAATTGTTTTGTGCCTCTCCGACGTAAATATTATAATAGAAATTTCATACTCGCATACCCCTAACTTAACTAAACCATTTTCGGAATTAATAAAACGTTCACAAGTGTTAAAAAAGAGTATTAATAACCCCCCTTCCCCCTTTGTTTTGTAACGGACTTTCAGAGTCAGGTCTCGGCGTGGCTACCAGAATCTTTATACGATACGGCGAAAAAAGAGAGTGTAAGAAAAAAATGAGTAGAGAAAGAAAGTGATAAATGAAATAAAGAGCCGATAGAGAATAGATAGTAAAGTAGAAAGAAGCGTAAACAATGAAGAGAAAGTAAATTAATAAGGGCGTACACTACATCTGGTGGCGAGCGGTGGTCTTACATCATATTTTGTGAGGCTTACCCACGTGACTTAGTATTTTGATTAAAATTCTTCAAACCCGGTATATTAGCCAATAGCGTTAATGAATATTTTATTTCGATTATTAAAATATCTAAATGCAAAGTTTATCCCGTTTGCAGGCAAATTTCGATTTTCATTCCTTAAAAATTCATTGTGAATGAAATTTCAAAATGGCGCGTCGCGTTCGACATCCTTATAGCGTCCTTTACAAACTTCGCGCCTAAAAATTTAATTTTTTTTCCTTTCTTTTCGTGGGAGTTCGTTGATTCTGAAATGTTCGTTTGTTCCATTTATATCGTACGGTTTCGTTGCTTTTCGTAGTCTAGTGACTCAAAAACTTATTTTAGTCGTTAGAGTCGGTAGAAAAACTTGTCCGACTCAATATTGCGAGTCATTATTACGTTAAATTTCGTTCATTCGGTCGGAGAGGACATAGTTTTGAAAATTATCGTGCTGCCTGAAGACTCAATTTTTCTTTTTTTTCATCTCTTCCACTGTGATGCCTGTTTCAGCTTACCTTTTAAGAATAATGATTAATAAATAAATTTTACTGGATTTGTACGTAAGTCAAGTATGTTAGTTTAAATACAGTATGATACACATTTTATATGGTCCTTTCAAAATGTTTCAGCGAAAATTGTACCGCATTTCTAGGTATATATACATATATATAGTAAAACATTTCATGAACATGAAAAATTTTCTGGGTTTCATTAGCAGATTTTTGATTATATTTCGATTGCTTGTATATAATAATAGGATTATTTTGTTTATATAGATTTACGGGCTTTTTGCTTCGCTCGCTTCGCGCTATATAGGTTAAGTTACAGTTAATTGACAGTCGAAAGGTAATCTTAAACATATTAAATTTGTCAGATTATAAGTCGCCGTATAGGATTGTGTAAAATTTCAAAATAAGCAGAATTCGTTTAACTGAAATAGAGAAATTGTGTTGTGAAATTTTCTATAAGTTTTTTTTGGATTTTTTATATACTCATTAATTATATACTCATTAATTATATACTTACTTATTAACTTATACGTATATATTAGTTATATATATAATTATATATATTTATATACTCATAAATTTGGTAGGTAGCTGATATCTATTTTTTTTCCTCTCTGTTCCTTTCGTTCATTTCACGACAATTCCGACATATTTGGTAAAATGGCTATTGTATTGTACTAAAGAAGATTTCTTGTAGGCCTATCGTAAAATATTGTTCGGAGATTAACCGTTACTACGGTATGTCTATTGAGTAGTAAATTCTTAGTTATTTAACAAAATTTTAATTGGTTTAACATAAATAAGCATAGGATTTTTCTTTAATAAGCACAAATGTTATGCATAAAATTCTAAATTGTTCTTTCCGCGCATAACATTGAATTTATTAATATAGGTCTAAAAGTGCGCAGTAAATTTTATTTTTATTTTGGGAACCTATGTGAGTTAAGGTATACATATTTTACTAAATCTGGATATTATAATTTTTTTGAATTACAGAAATTTGTGTAGAAAATTCTTTTCATATATTTTCTTTACGTTTTATAAATTCATTCAATAATCAATTTTATTTGTACAGGTAGGCCGATTTTTATTTTTCTTTCCAGTTCAATGACAATGGTAAAATTTTTAGTTCAAATTTAGATTGTATTCTAAAAAGGATGTTTTAATTTGATATTTTAATTTGGGTATTAGAAATGAAAAATGTCTTTTTTTTTAGTTCGAGCGTTTGCATGGAAAATATTACGAAATTATGTTAGGATATAATGCAAGTTCATTCGGTTAGGGATATTTGTATAGAGGTTCGCTTACAAACAAAGCGACCGCTCTTAATTATGCAATGTGTTGTTTTGTTTACAGTGGATTGCGTGTATTTTTGAGTGCATATGATCTATTCTTATTTAGTATAACTATGCAAATTTGTAGTTTCACTTGGAAACGATAAATTACTGAGATTTTTGTGATTTGCAAACCATACTGGGGTTTCTGTTGAAGGAGAGAGTTGTATCTCAGATGTAATTTGCGAATTGCGAGTTCAATTCATATGAAATTTGACGTTTCAAGTTGGAATTACTGTATTAAAATTTTTGGTAGTAATATTTAAATTTTTTTTACTTTTTAATAACTGTTTAGAAAATTATTATTGTTTAAACCTTCAGTCGGAGTTAACTAATGCATTTGAAACATTGACTCAAGTGTACACTCGGAAATGGAGCCTTCTAGATAGCCAGTAACGTTTTTGTGGCGTCTTTGTGTGCTCCTCCTCAAAGCAAGAGGGTTCATGATTGTCAGAGAATGGATGACATGAAGTTTCTGGGGTTCATTTTTGTCTTTTGTATTTAGAGGTATTGAGGTGATTTCTGACGATAGTTTGAACAATAATATTCTTAAATTATACTAACAGTTACTATGTATGGGCGCTTTTATATTTATACTGTACAATTTTTTTAGCGTTTTATGACTTTTTTTATCTTCTCTGCTGTAACTGCCATAAGTGACCTTATTGGTAGCTAGATTTGAAAATTTTTGCGAAATTTTGAGATGTGTAATTTTTTTTTCCGTGAATTTGGCCAGAGCAAATGTGTAGTTAGTATTTCGAAGTGAACTGTCGAGAAAATTCGATAAATTAAATTGAAATGATAAGCAGTACAGAAAACGTTTCGAATAAACTTTTTTTTTCAAAATTTCAAAGGCTCGGTTTGGGAGTCAACCAAGTTGAATCCGAGTTCCATCAAGTGAGTTTAGTCGACCGGATAGGTGATCGATCACCAATGAGAGAGAGAGAAGAGAAACCCAGACTGCGCAGGGACTTGGCGCAGGATGGTTTCGGAAGAGAAAGAGAGAAGAGAGGAACCGAATGCGCAGAGACTTGGCGCAGGACAGTTTCGGAAGAGAAGAGAAATTTACGTGTGCAGGGTCTTGGCACACGAAAGTTTCGATCGAAGATGGTCTACTGGTATTTTTCGGGCAGTAGCTGGTCACGCTGCTCGAATGCTTCGCTAAATATGTGTCGCAGCACGCGGTAGACAAGCCACGAGCTTGAACGGGTGCCTACGACTGTACTGTCCATACAGACATACAGTAGGTTCGTTGGGAAACGGCCTACGGCGGAGTCATCGTTTGATTGTTGCCAGTAGAAGAGTCTTTCAGCTGGACGTAGGAAGAGCAGCGTTCACCGACAAAAGTGGAGATGAGACAAGGCGAGTTTCTTCATCGACTTCTAGAATTGCAAATTCCGTCCAATTCCAGCGCGTGGTCCCGCTTTCAGATATCTCCCCCCCTGATCCTTTTAGAATTGGACGTCTCTTGTTTTTTTTTTTCGCCATTGGAGAGAGAGCGGAACCATTATAGCGTGCTGCCCTGTTGCATGTTGATTGATGCAATCCCTTGCATTCTAGCGAAGTGAGCAGGAGAGCTGCGATTGAAAATTGAAATCCGTTGTCAGCGTGCGGAGTGTCATCTAAACAACGTCCAGCAAATTAATGTACTGATTATTATGTAATGAAATTATAAGTGAAAGGGTGCGATTATTGCCCATAATTGTTGTGTTTTTCGTGAAGTAGTATGTGCGCTCTTGGTCAGTATTTTATGTAAACTTTTTCTTATATTTTTTCTATGTTGCCCTGATAGTAACTGTATAACTATACAAATAACTGTTTCAAATGTAAAGCGATCGTTGATGAGAATCGCGGGAATAGATTGTGAACTTGAGATTTGTGTAGCCACTGTAAGAAAATTTTCCGTTATTTTTTTGGCATGTATAGATTAGTTACAGGTTGTAATTTAATTATTAGAGTGAAATGTTATTTTATGCAAATGTGAAAATTATAAAGTTTTCGGTTTTTATAATATGATACAAATATGTGTGGAATTTGTCATTCTAATTATTTCTTGTCTATCTCAACTCTGAATTGTTAAAGAAAAAAAAAAAAAAAAAATTGAAAAATATATAAATTTGTTGAATAAATTTATTAACATTGTTAAACGATATTAATAAGTTTTACTAATGGAAAAACTTATTTTCAAGGGGGTGATGCGAGTGTAGTAATGCTTAGTTAAGAATATTAATTTCTGTTTAATTAAATAAGATAATGTTTAATGTAAATCATTTACTAATAATTATGAAATTACGAAAAAGTATGTTAGATTTAAATTGTTTAAAATGGGTAGAGTTGGCAGTCCTGAATAGGGGCCAAAAGAGGGGCTACCCATAACAGTCAGTCTTGAGGCAGGCGCGATACGCGTAAGATTTGGAGCCATGTGATCTTAAAGTCAATTGTTTTGCCCCTCTCCGACGTAAATATATTTAATAAAATTTCATACTCGCATACCCCTAAACTTAACTAAAACCATTTTCGGAATTAATAAAACGTTCACAAGTGTTAAAAAAGAGTATTAATAAACCCCCCCTATCCCCTTTGTTTTGTAACGAACTTTCAGAGTCGGTCTCGGCGTGGCTACCAGAGATCTTTATACGATACGGCGAAAATGAGTAAAGAGAGTGTAAAGATAAATGAAATAGTGAGTAGAGAAAGAAAGTGATAAATGAAATAAAGAGCCGATAGAGAATAGATAGTAAAGTAGAAAGAAGCGTAAACAATGAAGGGAAAGTAAATTAATAAATAATGGCGTACACTACATTATACAATTGGACTATGGGCCTATGTTAGGCTTAGTAAATGTGTTTTTAACCAGCTAGCTGGGTTAATATTGTGAGCTATGACTACGAGATAGTTTTTTAGTTTTCTAGGCTTTGTACCTATTTCTCAAAGGATTTACACTCGTTTGATTGGCTGTTTGAAAAGAAAATTGGGTAAAACTTATGTGCTACATTTCTTAGGACCTAGGTTATGATTAAAATAAAATAAAAGGCTATGATGAAAAAATAATGAGTTATGTGAAGTGATAAAACCATAAAATATTGGAAATTTCATCCTCTAAATAGTCTTTTATTCATAATTTTGGAAAATCGTACTCTTGAAATATCTGCCGATACCGATAAAAATCTACCGATATATCGGTACATCCCTACTGAACACTCCCTGTCTCTTTGAATCTTGAAAGCTTTTGACTAACAAAACGCTGACCAGGTCGTGGTTTATTGGAATGACGACTGTAAAATCGTCAGCTATCTGTCTTTGGCTAAGGCCAAAAGCATGCAAAAGAACAATTTCCGCCTTTTCCTGAGGAGTGTAACTTACTTCCATATTAACCATTTGCGTGTTATTCTACCTGCAACAAAAAAAGGTTCCAAAACAAGACATCAATTTGAACATTTATTTTAATGACTTTTGTAAATTTAATTTAAAATAAATTTCCTATGAGACCGGACTTATGGGACACACTGTATATATGTCATAAATGCTCACGTTGGTCAAACTTTTGTGTACATTTTTGTCTGTGACCATTTTTTACCCAGTTGGTCAAAAAGATTAGGTCTATATATTTTTTTCAAATTTTTAATCACTTTTGCTTGTGTTAAAGTAGAGGGGGGGGGGGGGGGTCCATAAGAAAGTTCAGAGAAAGCGGTTTTTTTTCTGTATACAATGATTAATTTCACCCGAGTTACGATTTTAATTAGAGAGAACTCTATGCGAAATATGTCGTTCTTTATGCTTCCTGAGACATTACACACCCTCTGATTTTGTTTTAGGCTAGGTTAGGTTAACCCGAGTTAACCTAATCTAACCTAACCTAGCGTAACCTAATCTCAAAAAAAAGTAGGTCGTTCAAGAAAATCCGACTTATGTACAAAGTTCGACCTAATTAATAAAAAACGTGGCTTACTATTGGCGCTATATATATATATATATATATATATATATATATATATATATATATATATATATATATATATATATATATATTATTGGATATAAAATGTAAAGATGTATTTGCAGATAGTTTTAAATGGCAAAAACATGTTTATCCTCAATATTTGTACCTAACTTAGAGGAAACAGTTTGAGATTAGGGATTATGAAGTAAATATATATTTTTATATATTATACATAGTGTTAAGTGCATGTTTTTGATTTTCACTTTAAAAATATTAATAATTTCTATTTTCAGAATATTTGAAAATGGAAAAACGGATTTCGTTCCATTGATATCTATTGGGTATGTTAATTGATTGATTATGGAGATATTAGAAAGGACAGAATTTATTATTATTATTATTATTATTATTTTGATTCCTCCATTTTTTTCCAAATTCTATCGTTGTAACTTCAGAATCTTCGTATGATAGGCTGAAAATGTTTGCAGTTGTGTATTAATTATTTGTAGTACAAAATAACGGTGTCACCCTTCTATGCCATTCCCATTCCCATCTGTGTTCGCGAATGCAATTCCTATTTTATGCCATTTTCCACTTCATGTCATTTTCATTTCCCATCCACGTCCTTTCCCACTTTGGTTCGGGTAAAGTTACGATTGGTTAGGTTACGTTAGGATTGATTAAGATACGATAAGTTAGGTTATGATTGGTTAGGCTAATGTTTGGTTAGGTTTGATTGGTTAAAATAAGTTAGTTCAGGAAATATTAAACATTCACATGGGGCGCCGTTTCAGCAACGAAAACATTGTGTCCCAAATCAAGACACGCTTTTGTCAAATATGAATTTTTCACTTATGATCATTTTCATTTGAGGACCGAAAATGGCAATGAGAATGGTATAGAATGAGAAAAATGGGACTGGAAAGTAATCTGAGTGTATATATATATATGTGTATATATATATATTTACACACAGGGTGGTGCAAAAGTCGCGCATCATAGGAATTTTCAGTGTTGATTATAGTATATTATTTTTTTCTTTTAGGTAGGGGATGGCTGCGAAATTAACAATAGACGAGAGGGTGAGCTTGGTTTTAATGTATGGAATACAAGATACAACAAATCAATGAATCGGTACAGAATTTAAATTCTGTACCGATTCATCGATTTGTTGTACATCGCCTTATCAAACGTTTGATTCGTGATATAGTCAATATCAGTGACAGGTTATAGCGTTCCGGTCGTCCCTAGGTATTAACAGATGATACGTTAGATGAGGCGAGGTAATATTTGCTGCAGAATTCTCCATGTAAGTCTCTAAGAAAATTACGACGACAAATTCGTGTGTCATATTAAAATGTACAAGAAGCAACGAGGAAGCTGAAACGCCATGATTACCGAGTTCAAGTTGTTCATGAACTTAATGCAAATGGTGGTGAGAATTCTGTGAGTTCGTTACTATCGGTGGTTCCGTAATTTCATCCGGAATGGAGTAGGCGTTTGGATACAGTGTTTTTTACGGATGAGGCATGGTTTCACTTCAGTGGGTATGTTAATAGCCAGAACAACAGAATATGGAGTTCTGGAAATCCACACACCATTCACGAAGTGTCTCTACATTCCAAAAACAAATTAAAATTCAAAATTCAAAATACAAAATCTTTATTCAGAAAAGAATACAAGTGACAGAGTTTACAACTTTTAGATATTTGATATGACATTAATATATTCACAGTACTCTTATCTGAATATGCCGTTGGAAGCATGGAGGCTTTTTAGGCAAAATTAATGACCTTTAGTTTATTTACTACATAAAAAAGTGAAAGTGGCAAGTAATAGTAATAACAAATAATAATAATGATGGATAATAGTAATAATAATAATAATAATAAATACAATATAAAGTTAACAAAATGTTACATAATTTTAAATTAAATGATTTATTGTATATTGGTAGAAAATAAATGACGTTTAATAAAAAAATATAGAAAAGAATAAATTACGAAGTTAAAAATGCTTAATGAAATTAGCATATTTTAAATAGTTGATTATAAAATGGGAACTTCATTACTTGGTGAAAATGGCAGTAGTGAACTTATACATTAGTAGGAGCTAATGAGGTATTTTTTAGTGATTTGCGAAAAAATACATTTAGTGATGAAGCCTGCCTGATATTCATGGGAATTGCATTCCATACATCTGCTCCTTTGAAGAGAGTGCATTTCCTGCAGTTTCTATTGTATAATTAGGCTTGTATATAAAATCCTTGGGCAGTCTAGTGTTATAATGATAGTGTATTTGATGTGGGGTAATTACTATTTGAGTGGGTGATGTATGTTTACCTTTATGATAACTTGAACATACTGACAGCAACATTGAATTTCTATAAGTTATTTATTTTTAAAATATTTAGCTCTTTAAACATTGGGGAAGTGTGACTTTGTACGTTGTCAATATTCGAGTGTGTTCGAAGACCTTTTTTATGAATTACTTCCAAAAGATGTTTTATATATTTCTTTGAGCTATCCCGTGTTGTAATGCAATATAATAAGTGTGGGTGGATGAAGGAATAATATAGGGTAAAGAGTGGCTTTGAGGGAGGGTCCTTTTTTAGTTTAAATAATATGAAAAGAAATCTCCATATTTTGGATTTGATATGTTGTACATGACTTCTGAAATTTACTTTTTCGTTTAAATTAATGCTAAGTACTTTAACCCCATTTACCCCTGCAAGAGTAGCATTCCCAATTTTTATTTGACAGTTTGTATTAATATGTTTTGTGATAATAATCATAAAGATGACTGTCGGGTTCAATAAAAGTTTATTAGCACACATCCATTTATATACATTTTCTGACTGCCTCTTCTTGTCATTTATCAGAAAGTCTGAGTTATGATGGGAAGAAGTAACTTACTTCTTCCCATTAATTAACAGTAAGTAAGTGTGGTATTATCTGCGTATTGTACGCAACTTAATGTGGTTGAGAGATGAAAATCGTTGACGTGAATTACAAATAGTAAGGGGCCAAAAATAGGACCTTGTGGAACTCCACTAGTTGCATCGCCTTGTCGGATAAATTATCTTTTAATTTGGTGTACTGATGACGATTTGACAGATATGATTTAAAACAGTCGAGGATATTTCCTCTTATTCTGTATATGAAGTTTATTCAATAAGATTTCATGCGAGTGTGTATCAGTATCTCCTGCAATAACACAATTGTTACCAATATAATTGGAGGCTCCAATTCTATCGATATTTGTAATAAAAGTTGGTACGTTACCAGATGGTGGTCGGTAAATGCCTAAAATTGAAGACTGGGTGTTATGAATAAACATTTCAATTGCGAGTGTTTTTGAGGTATTGTTTATGCTTGTCAGTTCTTCCATACTTTTCCCCTTGTAGTTGGAGTTTACAAATATACTTACACCTCTTCCCCTATTGTTAGCCCTACATACACGGTAGCTTGTGTACCCTGGAATGTTAAAAACGATATTATTATTTTCATTTAACCAGGTTTTGGTTAATATAATGCACGTGAATTTATATTGTATTAATAATTTTAGGTTAGCTGTCGTTTCGTCAAAATGGTTTGGGAGACTGCGAATGTTTAAATTTAGGAAAGACAAGTTACCATTGTTGTATTTCTTGTTAAAAAAGTTGTTTACAGAGAGACATAGTCGGAGTTGACTCTACGTTTTCAGATTCATTAATTTTATTTACACTATTGAGAATAATTAAAGTGTTGAGCATGATGTGAAGATTAGGGTAATACAGTAATAGAAATAAAAACAAGAAAGAAAGAATATATAAGGGGTTCCAAAAAACCTTAGCCCCCCCCATTTGCAGCTTACATGTTTACTTATATCGAAATAGTTTTTAGTGATTATAAAAATATGTAAAATTCTTTATTTATTACAGGTATTAAAATTACTCTAGCTGATAGTGATAATATAATGGCTTCTCAATTAATTGGTGATTCGGAGAGGCAACGTGTGATAGATCGCATACGAGCAATAACATTTTGGGAAGCTCGTGATGCTGGAGCCACCTTTATAACACGTTCATGGGTTGCCAAAAAGTTGCGAAGAAGTGAGGACCTCGTCAAAAGAAATTGGAATAAAACTTTGGATGAATGTGAAATGGATACAACCAAATCTGGGCGCCCAAATTTGCCACTCTCTCAGGAAACAAAGGACATCATTGAAAGCGGTACGCGTAAGCGGAAAAACGGCTGTGCTAAACTTTCTAGAGAGATCAAAATGTTGAGAGGAAAGATCGTTAGTGGTGAGATCATTCGACTGTACCGTCATAGGCAAGGTTTAAAGCCTTGGCATGAACATCCAAAGCCAAGAAAAACTCAACTTAACATCGATGACAGAATGTGGTTTGCCCATTATCTTGAAGATTGGGATGTGGATGATTTCATGCATTTAGCTGTCTCCGATGAATTTTTTGTTTACGTAACACGTCGGCCGAACTACCAAAATGATCGAGTGTGGGCCACAACACCAGATGAAATCGATGACAATGAACATTATCGCAAATTATTAAAAAGTCCAGACTGTGTTGGTGTGTTTGTTTTGTTCACTGCAAAGAAGCTCATGTGGGTGCTGAAGCCAAATGGTCAGAGTTGGGATGGACAATATTTTCGTGATATTATTCTATCCCAGCATGTCATTCCTTTTCTAAGAAACCCAAACAATGTTATGGATGTCGATCAGGTCACACTTCTGCACGATAAGGCCCCCTGCTTTAAGGCATTAGCCACTCAACAGTTGTTGCGGAATCATGAGATTGATTTCTTTGGAAATGAAGGAATGGCCAGGAAATTCTCCTGACCTGGACGTCTGTGAACACATTGGATCAGTTATAAAGGACAAGGTTGAATGTCTCTTGTTTCAAGAACGTGCAGCAAATCGATTTTCGAAGGATACAATGACGCAACACATTGAAACTGTTTTAGCAAATTTGCGTAACGATCAAGATCTATTCACGTCACTTTTGGCAAGCTACCCAAAGCGAATTCAGGCTGTCTTGGAAGCCAATGGCGGGAACACCAAGTTTTAATTGTTTCTCATTAAATGCAAGATTAAATTCCCTTTTGTAAGGTATGTTTAGTTTTACTGTACCTCTAATGGTTTAGGCCATGGGCGGGGGCTAAGGTTTATTGGAGCCCCGTATACATATAGACAACATAGCCTACACATATACACAACAATATATAAAAAAAAAAAAATAACCAACGGTTGTAGTGAAGCGAGTACGGGATATTATACCCACAGTGAAACTGTCGAGTTGAAAGTTAGAAAATTATATGATAGAATTATGAAAACCTAAAATTAAAACTTAAATTAAAAACTAAAAATTATATCGTTACAAAATTTTAAAATTAACGATTATCGAATTTGAAGGACCACGAGAATAGCAAAATTCTAAGATTATAAGGATTATAAAATTACATGTTAAAAAATTATAGATTTATAAAACAAATTGAAAAATGAATTAAAAATTTAAAAATTATATTATAAAATGATAAGATTATAAGGATTATAAAATTATAATACTTTAAGATGGCATGAATTTATGAAATTTTTTTGTTTTTCTTTAATTATTATTATTATTATTATTATTATTTAAGAGTAATGATACATAATGATAGGTTTCCTTCACACACGGGTTATACTGAAGGCAATTCTATTTGTAGATGGCGCCAAAGTTATCGAATTCACGTTGAGTACGAATCGACACTCTTTGTCCTTCAAAAAAAGGTAGTGTTTGGTGTGCGATCTGCCGTCGAAGCTTAATTGGATATCTGTTCTTCATTGAAACATTAATTGCAGAACGATGCCAAGAATTAGTGAGGCAGCAGTTTACTACAATACTTAAAGACGATGAACGGGACTGCTGGTTTCAGCAGGATGGGGCAACGATTCACACTGCTAAAACAACTATGAAAATGTTGAGGGAATTCTTCGGTGAGTTGCATCTTTTCAAAAAATCTCTGGCCACCACCACCTTCACAAGATTTATTACCCCCTGATTTTTTCTTTGGAGGTTCTTGAAAGGAAAAGTGTATGCCAACAACCTTCACACATTAAACCAACTTCATCAGAACACTGAAAACTGTGTTGCCAGCATAGAACAGCCCCACACTTCATAGTGTCTCGGTGAACATGATAAAACGAGTAAATACATGCTACAGGGAGAATGGGGAACATTTGCCAACATATTGTCGCTCTTCTCTTAATAAATGTCTTTTCTTAACATTTTCTGTTAAAAAAAAATAATATATGTATCAAGCGTCAAACGTTTTTTATTTACCCTTGATGCCGGTTGCGCGACTTGTCGATCAGCCTGTAATACACACACACACACACCACACACACACACACAGTATATATAGGTATAACTGCCCAAGTTACTCCAATATATATATATATATATATATATATATATATATATATAAAATATAATATATATATATATATATATATATATATATATATATATATATATATATATATATATATATATATATCAAATAGCGCCAATCATAAGCCACTTTTTTACAAATTAAGTCAAATTTTTTTTAATAACACAATATCACCTACTTTTTGAGGTTGTTACGTTAGGTTAACCTGAGTTAATCTAATCTAACCTAACATAACTTAACCTAGTGTAACATAACCTCAAAAAGGAGGTTATACCAGATAAACCGACTTATTTACAAAGTTCGACCCAATTGGTAAAAAACGTAGCTTACTATTGGCGTTACTTGGGGATTTATATATATATATATATATATATTATATATATATATATATATATATAGGGTGTCCCAAAAGTCTCCATACATAGGGAAAATTAGCACTTTTTAGCAAAATGTAACTTTATTTACAAAACATTCTCTACATGATTGCCATTTCTTTGTAAACACACACGGATGCGTCTCTCCCACTCATGGTGAACTCGTGTTAACACATTTGGTGTTATGGACGTAATTGCACTTCGAATGCGTTCCTTTAGGTGATCCATGTTCTGTATCTTTTCCTGGTACACCATGGTCTTCAAGTGCCCCCACAGGTAAAAATCAAGTGGACTGAGATCTGGGAACCTCGGAGGCCACTCCACGGGGCCATGGTGTACCAGGAAAAGATACAGAACATGGATCGCCTAAAGGAACGCATTCGAAGTGCAATTACGTCCATAACACCAAATGTGTTAACACGAGTTCACCATGAGTGGGAGAGACGCATCCGTGTGTGTTTACAAAGAAATGGCAATCATGTAGAGAATGTTTTGTAAATAAAGTTACATTTTGCTAAAAAGTGCTAATTTTCCCTATGTATGGAGACTTTTGGGACACCCTATATATATATATATATATATATATATATATATATATATATATAATATTATATATATATATATAAATGTACTTGGCACTTATAGCGAGTTATAGCGCATGTTATTAATTAACATATATAATATGTCTTACTTCCCACTATGCCGTTGCTTTTCGCACATTTCTGGCCGTGCATGGTGGACCGATAGCGTGGCCACCTCGATCACCCGACTTAACCCCTTTGGATTTTTATCTATGGGGGTATGTTAAAATACTTAAGTATCGTGACCGACCCACTTGTCAAGTCGAATTCCATCAAAGGAAGAGAGGTTATTGGATCCATTTCACGAGAGCATCTTGCTAATGCTCTAACGATATGTGGAGTTCGAGCATCGATTATGCATTGTATCTATGAATGATGGTCATCATGTGGAAGTGTTATAAATTTGGATAGTTTGGAAATATAGACAACAATACATATTGTACGAGTATATATATCTTTTGGTTAGTAAGAAAAATAACCAATTATTTTTGCTCCAATTATTTCATGGACACCCTGTATATTCAACAGTAAGAGCTAATATGATCTTAAGCTATGTCAGAAGACGGAGACATCTTGTCATAAAGCCACTTGGGTGTTCCGGGATGGAGAATTGACCCATTCTATCATCGGTTTCCAAGTAAAAGATGGGGGGGGGGGGTAGATCCAGGCGGGGATTGTGATATACTTCCCAACAGCGGTACTAAACGTATCACCATACGCGAAGAGTTATCCAAGTTCCCACGGGCTAACTGGTTTGTACAAGTGTGTTATTTGCTTCACACAAAGGATAATGCATGGTGTGCTTGCTTAGACGATGGGTCCTTTGTAACTGCCGTGGTTCCGTCCTATACAGCGTATTTAGCAAACTTTTCAGGAAGCAGAAGCTTGACAGCAGTCGTATTGCGCCAGATGCGAAGTTTCAGGAGCGAGTTTTTCGGAAATGCCATTCACGAAAGAATTTATAATTTGAAGAAATGCCGGTGTCTAAGTATCTAAGAGCGTCTTCGGAGCCATGATAGAACGGCAAAAGCGACGTTCAAAAAATCCAATTTGGGTGTCGAGAGCATTGAAGACACAGTAGAACGACAACAGCATAAGGGAAACATCACCTGCGAACAAAGAACAACCACAGTGACTCGCTCACAGATGTAATTTAACTAACTAAAATTATAACGCTGAGTACAAAAGTACTCCATCACTTTTAAAATGAACATAAAAGGGATATAACTCCCCTTTTGCGTTACGTTCCGTTTACCGAATAAAATGTAACTGGTAAGAAAACCTTTGTAATTTATGAGCTCAACATCCATTAATCCATCTATCACTGAATCAGGGCTCTTATCCTGTCTCCCGATATTACATCAGTTTATTCGTGAACTGAATAAACCAAATGAACAGACATTGTTTCATTTAAATATGAGGTACATTCATGAACCTGAATTGGAAAGTAAAATTATACTCGTATAGAGAGTATGAAAGGATCATATGAAATAATGTGTGTGTGTGTATAATGACAGAGTGACGCGCAAGATAATAATAAGATAAAAACCTATTAAAGCGAAGGTATATAAGAATATAATGACCAAAAATATTTGTGAAAATAAGAATATATATAAAAAAATATATACAAACATAATAAGAGTATATTAACGGATGATGTAATAATGAGAATATAATAAATAAATTATGATTGCATAGCCGTATATAGGATTAATTCATGGAGTAATTGTATAATATATAGGGTGTCCCCAAAAAAATATATACTCTTTATAGCTATATAGTTTTTTTGGGACACTATATATATATATATATATATATATATATATATATATATAATATATATATATATATAAAATGTATAAAATGTATAAAATCCTATATTGTTTTGAAATATGTTATATAAAGTTTTGTCAGGTAATAAGTGTATATCAACATTCCTTACTCAGGTGTTTCCATTGTCACGCCCTATACCAGGAAGAGAAACAATATAAACAAGTACAACAGATATATAATTTTATACACGCATGTTACATTATATAACTAAGCTCGTTTTAGTGGTATTTGTATAGCCACTCCTTTTCCTGCCTGACTTATAGACCAAAGTCGAACCCTTTCCTATCTACACCGGATGTGTAGATAGGAAAGGGTTAATAACAACACAGTGGGTGTGCAGTTCCCACCATTACTGCAACTTTGTATAAAGTAAGAATAAGCAGTCATTTTACAAAATGGAAAAGCTGTAAATTTAATAACGTCAAACTGATGATACAATCTATGCCAGTAGTTCAGTTTACTCAACACAGTAAATTCTAATTCCAATTAACTGAAGTATAACGAGTAATATATAAACATATAACAGTTACGCAGTAATAACTATTGACTATTATTAACTATTATTAACTATTAATAAATGACTATTCATTAGGTATATCAAGGAATATTATAACTTACACTTTTAGCTCTATATTATACGCGTTAATCATTTTACAGAAATACAAAGTAATAATGGAATCGTCCCATTGATATACAGGGTGTCTTATAAGTCCGGTCTCGTAGGAAAATTTATTTTAAATTAAATTTACGAAAGTAATACATTAAAACGAAAACAAATGTTCGAAATGATGTCTTGTTTTGGGACCTTTTTTTTTTGTTGCAGGTAGAATAACAAGCAATGGCTAATATGGAAATGAGTTACACTCCTGAGGAAAAAAGGATTTATCTTTCACAATCGTGAAAGGCAAATCAGTTTATTTAAAATTAGTATAGGGACTTAAATTTCCATCAACTGGTCCTTTAGAACGCAGAGAGTAAGAATTTCTCGATGACGCATTGTTTCTTGCCGAGTTATTTTAAACCATAGAGCGAATGGTTTTACTGGAATTATTTAACTCGTCTTATCGTACCGCAATATTTTCCCTCACCCGGGATGTTACCTGACGTGACTGGTATAGTGTGTCGTAGGTGTTGGACACTCCTACTAACTGAATTATTATTATTAATAACTATAAGGGAATCAAGTTCGTTATTCAATTTTCCTATCTCCCTACGTAATTCTGAATGGTCAGCTTTCGCCACCGGTGTGTCCAGGAATGTCATTCGACCTGGAAGAGGTCGATCGACATGACTCCAGAAATTATGACAACCAGCTACAGGTCGATATTTCTGGCCTGGCACCGTTTTCTCACGAGGAAGTGTTAACTGCTACGGAGTTAGAGTAGCGACAGTGGTCGCGGAATTAGAAAAGGAACAGTTTCCTTTTCACTAGCTAAGCTTGAATGGTCAGTACCGGGTTCTGAATGTTTACTACCGGGATCGTCAGAAATGTGGTTGTTGTTCAGGTTAGGTGGTAGTTCCTTCCCAGAGTAAGTTTCACTGGTGGCAGTGTTAATGGTTGGCCTTTAACAATAGTACAGTTCTGAAAGGCTATTAACACCGTGTTTTGGTATAGTGTTACGGGGAAGTGAACATCAGGGGCTCCTGAGCATGTCGCCACATTTATTTCCACATTCGTTACGGCTCCCATCAATACATTCATCCATTTTCTCTATCGTGACATCAACCTTCGTGATTTCACCACTCACACATACAGTGGTTATTTTTGTTTCCGCACTCGCTACATGCTCAGTATTTCCAAACATTGGACATATGTCCTCACTCGGCTGATCACATACATTTTCATTCAATCTTTCAACACATTTCTCCGCCATCAAAACTTCTTATTTCAGACGCCTACTTGTCAGTTAGTTTTCTTGCTCAGATTGTCACTTGTGCTTGTCTTATCTATGAGTATATTGGGATATTTCCCTTCTCTCCTTTCATCTTTAGTGTCAAAAGTTACTTTTAGGGGAATTCCCTCTCCCCACCTGTATTTCTGCGGGGGAATAATTTCGAACCTTTAAATCATAAGAGAGATGATAAGGATGAGAGCTAGAATCTCTGTATCCTCTGGATGGTGATCATCCACCCACATATTCATCTCTGCGTGGGTACCGATATGGTTCTTCCGGTCTATTAGAAGCACGATCATAACGATTTTGTGAATTATTATATAAGCCGGTTTGTACTCCCTCCGCCGACTAGGAAAATAATAACGTGGAATCGAACTGTAATAAGGACTCGGATGATGGTATCTTCTAGTGGGTGATCTTCACGATCATAATCATCCCATCTGGGATATCGTGCATATTCATCATAACGAGCATAGCGAGTCTCATAGCGGTCCTCATACCGGTTTTCAGCAGCCTCACGTCCGTTATCAAACCTTTTATCTACCCGGTGAATAAAATTGCGGCGGGTAGCAGACATCTTCCAGTCTGACTCTCTCGAATCTCTCACGAGACTTATCTCTATCGTATATTTTCCCCAGTACAGTCTGTTTATACTCCCTACTCGATGAACTTAGCTGAATTTCTACTAAAATAGGGCATTCCTTAGCCGTATGGCCCTGCTCGTGACTCACAAAACATCTAAAATATTTAGGGTCCTTTATTGTAAGGGAACTCACGGCGTTTACTAACCTTTTCCCCGCATTATCCATCCCGATAGGAGTAACCGGATCGATCACCCGTTTGTCCGCCCTCAGCTGTTCAATCTTTTCAAACATATCTTCATCAAAGTTGTAATACTCTGACCAGATATGTTGCGGAATTGTATTTAATAATACTTTATGGGTATTGAATTCAATGTCTAAATGCTGCAGCATGTGGGGAGCATCAGCCTGGCTTCTTAATATCCTTTTCAATCTGTATTAACCTGTCTGAGATTTCAGATCTACTCTTGTAACAATATATGTCTGCACAGTGATCAACGTATTCTGTCTAATTTTTCGTTAAGATAGCAAATCACTTAGAACCTGTCTAGCGGAGGATACGAAACATTTTATAGCTAATTGCGGGAAGTGGAGGGGACCAGCCGTTCTATTTCGACCGCAGAGTTGTTGAAACGGTACATAGGTTCCAGTGAACCCTTTACTTACAACAATGTGATAATCATTTAAATCACCATTAAAAACGGCACAGTTTTCAGATAAGGTCTTTAATCTATTTGCTTCCTCATCTTCTGGGTCCATAACTAAAGGTTGACCAATTTAAGTGGAAACACCTAATCTGGTTTGGTAGTTTGAGTTCGCGATATACCGGTAGGAGTATGTCCTGCACCGTGTTGAAGGTTGGAACCTCCTGTAAGTGAATGTGGGTGTATGGGTGTTGGCACTGAGTTGGACAGTATCGCCAGAACAGTTCTGGGCCGTGACACCGTTATTGGAATGAGAAGTTGTTTGTGTACCTTTCGTGCCAACCATTTGATTATCCTCTATTGCAAACGTCAGAGCGGACGTAGGCGTAATAGGACAAAATTCTACAGGATTCTCTAGAGCCACTAATAAGGTTGGATCAATAGACTCAATATCCAATGTAGAACTTGAACGCGAATGAGCTAATGGGGACGCGCAACGCGGTGAAAATGAAGTTGTATCATCAAAGTTGGAGGGAAGTTAAAAATTGTGCTGCGAGTATATACTGACTGCCAAGGAGGTATTTGGGCTCGGGAGTTTTCCCGTAGCTGTGTCAACCCTACGAATATCGCTCACCTGATTGACGGAGTCTTCTGCAGAAGTCGAAATCAATCCTCTCGCCCGTGTTGAACTCCTTGTCGAAGGTTCAAAAGTTGTGGCTTCCTAGTTATGAGAACTTTAGACCCCACACTGGGGAGGTTGACGACCAAAAAAACCAGAACCGGATGTCACGATAATGTCACTCTGACATTGAGACCAAAGGCACATTTAGTCTATAATCTCCCGGAGTACTTGCATTGGAGGGTTACATTTGGTGATTCAATCTCTCCGCGGGAAACGCATCTTCTGACACCACTTGTTTTAATATTGGTGTTCAGATGTCTTAATGAGGGTGTCTGAAAGTCCTCCGGGGGAAGCACATCTTCTGACACCACTTGTTTTAGTGTTAATGGTTTTGTGGGTTCTTTTTTTGTTACCCAGAAATTAGGTTATACGAGGTTGTTTCGATGATGATGGTGCTCACTTCTGGATTTTACCAGTGACCAGTCCATGGGTCAGTGATTGGCTTATACTCGTAGGTAGTAAGAGTGACGAAGGTGTTGAAATGATTTAAAAGTTTAGCTAAAGTTTATTATGGAACAATTATTGGATTCGAGTGGTCGTGCCTTAAGTATTAGGTCATCCCATAAGTAATGCGGCATTTAAAAAAAAATTTTTTTTTCCATTTTTATCATTTTACGGATAGAAATCAAACTACTCTTTGAAGTTATTTATATTTAAATAAATATTTATTTAAATATAAATAACTTCAAAGAGTTGTTTGATTTCTATCCGTAAAATAATGATAAAAATGGAAAAAAAAAAAAAATTTAAAAATGCCGCATTACTTATGGGATGACCTTATAATTAAGTTCCTTAAATTTACAACAGTTAATAATAAGGAATAACCATAAACGCTTGTGTCCTTATAACCAACATACTGTGCACTAAACATAACCAGGCTACTCCAGACACTGGAGACGCAACCAGATACGAGACCCTCTAATGAGCCAGTCTCGGAGAAGTACTACATCGGGTCCAAAGCTTCTGAATTTGGGTGTGGCGCGTCGCCTTTTATATGCATGCGTAAGCAGCGGGGTTAGAATGGGGAACTAAGTATTGTAAGGGAAAGGAGTTGTCGTATGATATTTTACGATCTTGGGAACCATTTTATAATATATATATATATATACAGGGTGTACATAAAGTCAGAATCTATTTTTGTGAAGCACTTGGAAATTATATGGAATTCAATCATAAAATGATAAAGTGGTAACATTTATTAAATAATTAAGAGTAGGATTCGACGTGACGCCCATCAGTATCCCTGCACAGCTCAAATCGTTCCGCAGCATTTCTAAACACATTCTGGAGCATTTGCGGGGTTATGTTATCTGCAGCAGTTCGTATACGTGTACGTAAGTTTTCAAGACTCGTAATCTTCGTCTGATAGACGTGCGATTTGATAAAGCCCCATGCAAATAAATCTAAAGGGGTTAAATCTGGTGATCTCGCTGGCCAAGGTCTGTTGCTTCCGCGTCCGATCCAGCGATTTGGAAAACGTCCATTTAGATAATCCTGAACAATTTTGGCATAGTGACAAGGAGCACCATCATGTTGATTCTAAGGTGCTAACACTCTAAGGTATTAAAATCATCATTTTGATTCTAAACTAGTAACATTGTACTGCTGCTATATATATATATTTTCATTCAACAGACTTAATTGGTTGATTCGACACCAGTCAGTCCTTAGTATTACCTAGGACTGCACTTGGTGCGGTTTTTAAAGGGCCACTGACGTCATAATGCGTGGATGACGTCAATCTATACCGGATGCGGACTGATTTCTTGCTATAAATAGCACATCCTGTTTTTTGCTTTTATCGAATATATCTTCTTTCTTTCTCTTTTCTTACCGGATGTCAATGATGATTCATATAAATGGTATTTAAATATTTAAAAGAGAGAGAGAGATACAGAGAGAGAGAGTTTTAGATACTAATGATGATGATGATATTAATAATGTTGATAATAATAATAATAATAATAATAATTTAAAAAAAATAATTAGATTAGATAATTAAAGAGAACGAACATTCCGATATGTGTAGTTGACCGCCTCTTTTCAGCCAAAATCTTTTGGCCTTGTCCAAAGACTATCTCAGAGAGTTAGAGCCTCGCAGAGTTAGAGCCTCGCAGAGTTAGAGCCTCGCAGAGTTAGAGCCTCGCAGAGTTAGAGCCTCGCAGAGTTAGAGCCTCGCAGAGTTAGAGCCTCGCAGAGTTAGAGCCTCGCAGAGTTAGAGCAGAGTTAGAGCCTCGCAGAGTTAGAGCCTCGCAGAGTTAGAGCCTCGCAGAGTTAGAGCCTCGCAGAGTTAGGTGTTTGGCCAAACAATATTAGTTACAAAGATATTTTAAGGTTCATAGTTTAATAGTATACATGTATGTGGAGTACTTAAGTTTTCAAGACTCGTAATCTTCGTCTGATAGACGTGCGACTCGATAAAGCCCCATGCAAAGAAATCTAAAGGGGTTAAATCTGGTCATCTCGCGACACAAGGTCTGTTGCTTCCGCGTCCGATCCAGCGATTTGGAAAACGTCCATTTAGATAATCCTGAACAATTTTGGCATAGTGACAAGGAGCACCATCATGTTGATAGACGACGGTACTAACAATCCTATCCTCGTCGTCTATCAACATGATGGTGCTCCTTGTCACTATGCCAAAATTGTTCAGGATTATCTAAATGGACGTTTTCCAAATCGCTGGATCGGACGCGGAAGCAACAGACCTTGTGTCGCGAGATGACCAGATTTAACCCCTTTAGATTTCTTTGCATGGGGCTTTATCGAATCGCACGTCTATCAGACGAAGATTACGAGTCTTGAAAACTTACGTACACGTATACGAACTGCTGCAGATAGCATAACCCCGCAAATGCTCCAGAATGTGTTTAGAAATGCTGCGGAACGATTTGAGCTGTGCAGGGATACTGATGGGCGTCACGTCGAATCCTACTCTTAATTATTTAATAAATGTTACCACTTTATCATTTTATGATTGAATTCCATATAATTTCCAAGTGCTTCACAAAAATAGATCCTGACTTTATGTACACCCTGTATATAAAATAAGAAAAATTACCAATTACTTTTGCTTCATTATTTCTTGTCCACCCTGTATATTCAACAATAAGAGTTAATATGATTCTTAGCTTTGTCAAAAGATGGGGGTTTCTGTATACATTATTTGATCACTTTTAGGTTTGTATTTTAAAAATTAAATTAATTTTGAGCAACTTTTTTTTTTTTTGGTTTGTTTAAAGGGGTTTTGAAGAGTCGATATTTTTTTCTAAAAAATTGTGTTTAAAAAAAATATTGTATACGAGCCCAATTTAAAATACGAACATGTAGATTCCATAATTTCTTGAAAAGGTACTGCCAAACTCTTAAGAAAGCTTCGTAAATGTTTCTCAGAATAATAAAAGGTAAAGTACTTCTTTTGATATTCACAATTAAATATAAATTATATTTAAGAGTAACTAAATATTAAATTATAGTACAGTACAGCACAGTACAATAGTTGGATCACCTGAAGATCAGGGCCCCCATGTATTCTTTTTTTTTTTGCTTTACAGTACCAAATATAATAATAAATTAAATTGAATACCCGGTTAGGTCAACTGTACGCCCTTGACGATTGGTTAGGACCGTTAAGTAGTGATATTTTCGTTAGTTTTAACGAAGATATCATTTGGTAATTGAGGCTGGGGGCCCTGATCATCAGGTGATCCCAATATTTCAGTACAGTATGAAGGATATTCTTTCTTTATGGTATAAGGTTTATTGTACTCTTGAAAGGAATATCTGTTCCGATATATTTTTGCTCTTTTCTTTTTATTTAACGTTTTATAACGAATTGAGAAGAACTTGCTCGAGTGATATTGAAGTTAAACGACCATATTTTAAAGTTATTTAAAATTAAAATTATTTAAAATTAATTAAAATTAAAATTATTTAAAATTAAAATTATTTAAAATTAATTTTACAATTTAACGCTTTTTCCCTGGCATATGAACTCGTGGAATCACCTGAAGATCAGGGCCCCCAGCCTTCTTTAGTTAGCCTTATAAGGCTAACTAACGAAAATATCACGACCTAACCTAACCAATCGTTAGGTCGACTGTACGCCCTTGACGATTGGTTAGGTTAGGTCGTGATATTTTCGTTAGTTAGCCTTATAAGGCTAACTAAAGAAGGCTGGGGCCCCTGATCTTCAGGTGATCCAACTCGTGAAACTGGGTGAGTTTCTTTCCTCCGTCCTGAAGGAGGTGCTTGCGGTTCCACCGCTAACATCTGTTCCCATGTGTTTAGTAGCATACTGGCCTCCTTATTGGGTTAGTAGGACCAGGGCTCAGAAACCCAAACATACAAGGAGGGCTTTCTCTCATCTAAAGAAATCTGTCCGAGGACGCCTGGTTGAGCCTGGCCATCTTTCTTCTCTATCTCCGATCCCGTTTCTTTACTCCATTTTATTTTCCCTTGCCTCCCCCACCCCTATTTTCTCCCTTTTCGTTTCGTTTCTCCCGTTCGCTTTTCAGGTTTTTTTTTTAATACAGGGTGCTTCAAAAAATGTTACCGCTTATATGGCGCTAATATGTCATTGTTTACCACTTATAGTTTGTATGTGTGTGAATGGGAGTTCACTCATTAATCACTCACGCAATCCCTGAAAAAAACGACATTATTAGTATTAACCTCTTAACGACCGAAATTATGAGTACGTGTATTGGAAACGGTACATATCCGACCCAATGGTCCAAAAGAGGTTAAAAAACAAGCAAATAAACACGCAAATACTTACATAAACAAAAACAAACAAACTATAAGTGGTAAGCAACACATATTAACGCCATATAAGTGGTAACATTTTTTTTAAGCACCCCGTATATTCGCCATCTTTCCCGCAGTAGATATAAGCAACTTCTCCGTAGTTGACTCTTCTCTCAGATCATTCGTTTCCCTAACATTCTAAATCAGTGATGCACAAACCCTGGCCCGCGGGCCAAATGTGGCCCCCACGGGTCTTTTCAGTGGCCCCACGGGTCTTTTCAATTCAATGAAAAAGTTAGAATATAAAAGTGACCCAATTTATGACTTAGATGGGAAGTACTGTAAGTAGGCTAATACATTTAGTTATTTTCTTCGCTTGGCCCTCACATCAAAAACGTTTGTGCACCACTGCTCTAAATCCTGTCCATTGTGCATATTTTAAAAATAGTATTATTTATAAATAAGCGTAAATGTATTTCGAATGTGGAGTATCTAAAAGAATTTTAGTAAATTGTAGACGAACTAAAACTAATACGAAAAAGGTTTCTTTAATCCCTAAAAAGTGTGTTTTGCGTTTTATTGTAAACTTCAGAGGGCGCTTTTAAGTTAAGAAGCAACTCGCTCGATCTACTTTTAATCTACTTTCGATCTACTAACGGTAGATCTACTCAATCTACAATGACAATACGGAGGGTTGACAAAAATAGACACTATCGTGTTTTCCAGAGTTTTTGATGTGATAACACAGGTCAACAAAAAAACATTTTTTTTTCGTTGCCAAGGAAATTCGTACGAATTTAGGGTATTTTGGGGTTGCTGAATTTCAAAATGAAAGTAGTTTTTCCGAATTGGCTCTAGTTCTTGAGATAATGAATACCCTCAATTAATAGGAAACGTAACCATAACGCGTGCATATGGGAAACTACCGGAACATTCTAGATGGTGAGACCAAATAAAATGCCATTATGTATTTCATGTGTTTACTTTTGTATGATTTGAGACAATTTCAATGCGATTTGTAAGTAGGCTCCGCCTGAACATTAATTTTTTTGCATTTTTACGTGTTTCAATGGGGTACCAATTATCTCATAAATTAGAGCCAATCTAGCAAAACCGATGTCATATTCGGAATCAGCACCACGAAGTTACCCCAAAATCACTCTAATATGATTGGCAATAAAATGAGTGTTGACCAGTGTAATAGAAGTCAATAAAGAATAACAGATTTATTAAATCATTATATTTTTTAATTACCTAAAACTGACACACGTTATGACGATCTATCGATGAACTTTGTCATTCGTTCTTGAGGACAATTATCTATTTACTTTCGTTAACAACACCTCCGTAGAAAATAATTTCTTCGTTCTTGGTTTCAGTGATGCTGAAAACTGGTTAAAAAAAAAAAGACTATAAAAAATAAATAAATAAATGGAGGTAAGGAATTATTTAATACAAACTTAAAGATGAAAGTTTATTCAAAGCGATAATATAGTATATACGTTTTTGTTGAATTTATTTCCTCTCGTTAAAAAAGTTTGCCTCGATTTTAAATAAGGTTTTTTTCTTAACTTTTAAAATATATGTGAAATAGTACAATTTATTTCGTCAGTATAATTATTATTATAATAATAATGATAATAATAATGAAGATTTAAATTTTTTGTCATTGAATAAAAGAAAAGATCGTATTATAAATGCATCTAAAATTAAATAAGAGTTTTAATGTTTTACTGTATTTTATTCATTTTATATATATATATATATTAGGGTGTCCCAGCCGCACATGTGAAAATAAAAATTTGCAAGAGTCAAATCGCACACCCCTTTAATTAATTACACTTGAAGAAAGGAAAATATGGGCGAAATTTCATTGGCCTATTAGGAGGGGAAGGGTCCCCTCATTGACCTTGTTTATTTGACCCTATATGAACAAACGTAAATGCTCAGCATTAATCATTCTAGAATGGAAGAATGAAATGTAAATTCTTTCTAATGACTAAATTAAAGGAAATGGAAATTCTTCCTAATGGCACATTTCATTTTGGGGGACAGAGGATCTTTTTGTCTGCTGAGGGGAACTGCTGGCAGTGGTATTCAACGACTTGGTACACGAGCTGCCGTTCCTCCTCATTTTTTGTCAGGCCCTCGTTGAAATCTTGCGCCAGTTTCACCGCCCGTTCTGCCGCGTCGTTCACAGACTTCAACGATGGTGCACATCCTTCGAGATCTTTGGGGGTTTTTGGAACTGGCAGCTTCAGGCAATGAAAAAGGTTTTGAGTCCTTTTCGTGACCAAGGTGCTCAAATCTGACCATCTCACGGTCAAGACACTCTTTCCCTCCAGCCGACGCAGATCTTTTGGGTTTTCGGTCTTCTTGAGCAGGTTTTGGAGCATGGCCGTCTTCTCTGCATCGGTGGTTTGGAGGAGAACATAGCGAGTCCGGCTAAATCTTCGCTTAGGTACCAGAGGTGGCCCCGGAATTTCGTCAATGCGGCGGTACCTACATCATGATCCACCGCCTTGTACCGCTCTAGGTCCTCCAACAGCTCCAGGTCATTGACGGGCGTGTCCGCCGTCAATGGAGCCTCGAACCACCTCTGGAGGTAGATGGTGACGACAAAGACGTTTATCCTGCGTAGTGACCAGACCTCGTGAGCAGTCAGGTGGAATTGGCTTCGGAAGATGAACATCTTAAGACAGTAAATGCCTTTGGCCATCCACCTGGCCCGGTGGTATGCTCCAGGACGATTGTACCGGAGATCTCGTTTGCCATGACCATCGAGGAAGACCAGAGCGAGGATCAGGAACTCCCGGTAATCGTCTCTTGGGTGGCCAACTTCAAGCTGGTCTTCAATGAAGTGGACAATCTGCTCTTTTTTCAACGCCACCCATTCCGAAAGGATGTCGCTTGGGCCATCGCTGTTGAACGGAGAAGCCTGCTTCTGGTCGATGAACTCCCATTGGGATTTGAAGCGAGCGAACAGCGCAATTTTGGGGCCAGAAGACCTGAAGAACAGGTCAAAGACTAAAGTGATTACCAATTCCATCATGTGGTGTCTGCAAGCCAAGAAAAGAACGCGGCGGTCCATTTGGTCCTGGATAATCGTACAAGCGCCGCTGTGAATACCGGTATTCGCCGCTGTTGTGTCGAAGCAGAGACCAGCAATCCATGGTTGAACTTGCGGCCAATCGTCCAGCACCTTCAGAACAGCTCCAGCCATCCGCTGTCCCGTGCTGTCAGGGATTTTTGGGATCACCAACAACAACTCAAGATTCTTCCCGCTGACCAGCACTGGTATGCGATCCGATTTCCCTCCATCCGAATCAGGGAGGAGTTTGCCACCAAAGTGGACGACAAGTGGCGTATCAGGATTGAACTCGGTCTTGATTCCGGCTGCCAAGTTCTTCCTGGACTTCTGCCGTGAACGGTGAAGACTTGATTTGGACAAGGTGACCGAGGATAACTCAACTCCCACGGCAGCGAGTGCTGGAGCCACAATGTGCATCGCTTGGCATACTGAGGTTCCAGTTCGATCCAGGGCTGCAGCAAAATTGGGATATTGGATGATCCTCCTTGCCAACACTTGGCCGTCCTTGGGAGCGGATCGAGGAGCCGAAGGACCAGGAGAGGAATATTGGATATCATCATTGGATGCTTCTTCCATGGACTCCGAAGAAGAAGCCCACTTTTCACCGTTCCTTTTGCTTGCAGTGAGTCCATCTCTTCGCGGCTTTTCTTCTTCCTCTTCTCTTCAGCTGCTCGGCGTTTCTCCCGCTCCGCTGCCCTGCAAGCAAACTCCAGGTCCTCTCCTCCGATGTACATCTTCCGCACGGTTCGCTGGTCATTCAGAAAGTCTCTATCTTCGGGGACTTTGATGAGTTTCATGGCGTTGGCATGAGCTGTTTCGAACAGTGTATTCAGGTTGGCTTGGAATCCCTTTTCCCGCTCCAGTTGCTTCTCTCCCCCATGGTTTCGGTTTCTGGCAACCTTCTCGTAGTCCGTGGAGAGGGCCTTGATCCTCTCGACGCACTTGGGCTTGTGGAGGTCGGAATAGATGCCAGCCCACACCGCCATAACCTCATCAGCTACCACATTGGCAGCTTCCGCCATGGACGTTTTTTTCTTCCGAGTGAAGAACAACAGACGTCGAAGAACATCTCCCACTGTCGGGAGTTGACACAGCTTTTCCAGGGGTTCATTTCGCAACACCCCCACCAACCACACAGTCTCCTGCTTTCTTGTATCCATAACCTGAAAAGAAATATGCTACAATTAGTATAAGGTAGAGAGTAGCCATTCAGCAATAGTAACACATGGTTTGAGGGGACCCTTAAAATTAAAGAACACGAATGAAATTCATCTTGCTGGCATGTTTTCACGAGTGGAAGAAATTAGGGGTGTGTGCATGACAAACTTCAGGAACAAAAAAAATTGGGACACTCTAATATATATATACACAGGGGTTGGAAAGAATAATGGAAACACTCGCATTTTCGGTGCTGTATTTTCTGGTATTATTAATGGTGTTATGTACTTTATTAAAGTAATATGTAACTGCATATAATATTGAGAACATCGTCTATTTTAATATGTTCATATTGGTTTTTCATGTTCTTTTAAAATAAATAAAAATATAGCGTTTGGAAAAGCTGTTACTGCCTGTGAAAGGGGTATGACAGTAGGAGCCCGTTTGGTTGGTGTCTCAATATTAAAAGTCGCGTGATTGTCCCTGCACCTTGAGGAACAGTCCCATAGTTATGAATACATGGAAAGAAATTAAAAAAAACTACAACACATAAGCACAGAATTGTTCCCATTATTCTCCCCAACTCTAAATTCATTCGAACTTTGGTACTGGTTGGTGTTAAAATAGGCTTTACTACAGTTCCCATAACATAGTTATGACTGACACTAGTCTTTGCGGACTAGTGTTAAATTTTGAACAAAAAAGTTTTGATGCAACAGTCTTTGAATGATTCTTCACAGCTCATAATTATCATATAAGGTTCTTCTGTCGCATTCTGTCAGTGTTGCTTTACGCTCACTGTATTCCTTATTTGATGTTCTTTTTTTATTATTTTTGCATGTATTCATAACCTTGAGGACTGTTCCTGGAGATACAGGAGCAATTATGTGACTTTTATTATTGAAACACCCTGTACATATAATCTCTTTGCTGTAATGAAAACGTACACGAATTTCTAAATTAATATTGTGCTTGAATGATAGTTCTTTACAGTGTCAATTCTATTTGAAGATTCTTCTTCATGTGATGTGATACGTAGTGGAAAATAATTGCATAGAAATAGATATTATATGAGTGTAGGCACCTATACTCGGTGACATTGTACTGAAATTGGGTTTAACTTAAAACAAATGAGTATAAATACTACAGTATATAATTGAGGCGTCGCGTGTACGAGAGGCGAACTCGCCAAACCAGTTTTGAAATGGACACGTTTAAACTTTGTGACTATTGTGTACGAGGGGCACATAGCGCAAATACACACATTGAAAATAACTACATTTTGAGCGTACGAGGGGAGTATTTGGCTATACATACCAAGTTGTCTGTGGATGGGGGAGGGTTGAACTATTCATTCGTGGAACAATTGCAAAATCGCTAATGTGGTGAGTTCGTCCCTCGTACTCGCGACGCCTCATATATTGGCCTAGTAGTGGTTCGCAAACTTTTTCGTGGGGGCGACCCTTTTCTTAGAAATACTACTTTCTCTGCGACCCTACATTAAAAAAGCCCCGAGAAATTGTAATAATAATAATAATAATAATAATTATTATTTTTTTTGTTTTTCATCAGTGAAATGGGATGAGATACAACAGTAAATTTAATTACTAAATTATTATGGAAAATTTAATACAATTGGAAGTATTGCTCTTTTTCTGTAAATTTTACAGATCGCTCGAAGACTCTACGACGACTCCCCGACCAGTTGTCAGTCCCGTCCCCCTTTCCCCTTTGGGGGAGCGACCGACCGTTTGAACCAGTTCGAAATGGGGCCCGACCTAGACAGCAGAAATCTTGCTAAAGAGTAGTTACAACTAATAGATTTTCTGTCTTAGAGCCAGAGCAGAATGACACGCAAGATATTAGGCTAGTTGGCGATTCCATTATTCGAGGGCAATTACAGGAGTTCTGTGACAGGAACCCAACTCGGAGAAAGAGGCACTGCTGTCTTGGAGTCCGTCTTGACGACATCACGGACTCCATAGACGAGTTTGGTGAGGATGTTGATGAAAATACGATATTTATGGTGTTGGGACTAACGATGTTAAGATTGCGAGGTCAGAGGAGCGAATAGACAAATACAAGCGGGTGATGCGAACTCTAAAGGATAGGACTAATAAATCAATTGTTTCGGGAATTTTCCCTAGAAATAGTAGGATCGGACGACTTTTTCAGCAGAGCTACCTACATGAATAATATTTTTAAGTCTCTTTGCCAACAGGAAAATGTTGAATTCGTGGATTTGTGGAGTCAATGGCGTGGGAGCAGCTCGTCTTGGTAGACTACTACATAATCTGCGATGGCTTTTCAGGCAAAAAACGGCGAAACTCCCGCGCAAGCAACCAGCTTAACACAAATTTTACTTACAGTGAGCGACTGTGTCCATGAAGAACCTCGAGATTCTATTGCGATACTCAAAATATTATAAATGTATTTTATATTAACGCTCGAAGTTTAAGATTTAAACTTGATAAACTATTAAATATTGTCCTTAATCAAAACTTTGAGGTTGTAGCAATTACTGAATCCTGGTTAAATACAGAGAGTAGAGATTTTCTCGGAGAATATCATATTCCTGGTTATGCAGTACTATACGTTCAGTCACACTTAAAACCCATAATTAAGAAATTTGCAGAAATTGATAATATAAATGCGACGTTTGTTGAAATTAAAGATAACTCACGAAAGAAATTAATTACAGGTTTAGACTGTTCAAAGTGATAATAGACGTCAGGAATTAATTTTTTGATGTAAGAAGCGAACATGATATGATAATTATGGGAGAGCTTAATTTATCTTGCAGGGAATAGGGGTGGTCCTTTACAGTCTAATTCCGGTCGTCGACTGTACGAGGGTTTGCTCGAAAGTTCACTTTTTCAAATAGCCAAGGAACCCACAAGAGAACGCAATATTCTAGATTTAGTTTTCAGTACAGACCTAGACTTAATTGATAATATCTCTGGAGGAGACTACTTCTCCACCAATGATCATTGATCATAGGCAAGTAACATTTGAAATTAAAGTTAATGTTCATAATTCGGAGAGTCTGAAATACGTTTTGAATTTTAAAGGAGATAAATTTTGTAACGTGAAACTATAACTTTTGACCCATTACGTAAAATCAGACTGGGAAGTATGTTGAACCTGAATGGTGGAATGCTGAAATTAAAAGTATCTTAACGTTAAAAAAAGGAAAGCGTATTTCAAATTTGAAGAAAAATAATTTGTCCGATGAAAATGCTTACAAGCAATTGAGAAGGCGAAGCAAAAAACTTATTAGAAAAAGCATGAGCAACTATGAGCTATATATATATAGTGAACCAAATTAAATCGAATCCGAATGGATTCTATTATTATGTTAGTAATAAAAAAGTAGCTTCGCAAACTATTGGTGGTCCACTCATATGCGAAAACAACGAACAAATTTACGATGACTTACAAATGACGGAAGTTTTAAATAAATTCTTCTTTTCTGTCTTTACTAATGAAAATATGAACAACAATCCCGTTCCCGTAATCCATGCTCAATGATGATCATTTAAAGCTTCATGATTTTAGCATTAGTGAAACGGAAATACTCTCGGCCATAGTATAGGTAAAATTAATCCTAATAAAACTCCAGGTACAGATAAGCTCAACTCTAGGGTACTTAAAGAAATGAACTGAGCAATAATCTCTCCTCTTACATATATATTTAAGAATAATAATAATAATTAATAAATTGTTAGAGTCTGGAGAAGTTCTGTTCGATTGAAAACTTGCAAACATTACGTCACTTTAAAAAAAGGGACAAATCGCTTCCGGGAAATGATCGTCCCCATTAGATTGACTTTTAGTAGTTGGTAAGCTTATGGACACGATCGTTCGGGACAAAATAGTTAATCACTTAGAAATGAATAATTTAATCAAAGATTCTTAACGTAATCGTTCTTGTCTTACTAATTTGCTCAATTTCTTTAATGATATTGTAAATATACAGGGTGTTTATGAAGTCCCTATCTATTTCAGTGAAAACGTAGCAAAAAGGGTAAAATTCAATAACAATATAATGGAAGGCATGCATTTAATGAATACTTAAGCATATGATTCTACATGAGCACCATCAGTATCTCTACAGAGTTCGAATCTGTCAGCAGCATTGCGGAACACATTTTGGAGCATGACAGGGGTTATTTTTGTAACTGCTGTTACGATACGAGCACGTAAATATCCCAGCTTCATTCAGATGGCATTTTAAACACCGTCCTCTTTCAACAAGATGGGGCACCTTGTCATTACGCAAACATTGTTCGGGAGTACCTAAATGAACGATTTCCAAATCGGTGGATCGGACGTGGAGGCAACAGGCCCTGGGCGGTTCGATCTCCTGACCTAACGCCCTTGGATTTCTTTGCATGGGGCTTTATCAACTCAAACGTCTATCAAACGAGGGTTACAGATCCGCAAAATTTACGCGCTCGTATCGTAACAGCAGTTACAAAAATAACCCCTGTCACGCTCCAAAATGTGTTCCGCAATGCTGCTGACAGATTCGAACTCTGTAGAGATACTGATGGTGCTCATGTAGAATCATATGCTTAAGTATTCATTAAATGCATGCCTTCCATTATATTGTTATTGAATTTTACCCTTTTTGCTACGTTTTCACTGAAATAGGGACTTTATGAACAACCTGTATATGACGAAAGTAAAACAGTAGATATTAGATGTTTCGATTTTCAAAAGGCGTTTCATAAAGTGCCACATAAGAGATTATTAGCTAAACTTCATTCTCATGGAATTGATGGTAATGTTCTCAAATGGATCGAAAATTGACTTAGTGGACGTAAACAAAGAGTGATCATTAATGGCAAAGCGTCTAACTGGAAAAATGTAACTAGCGACGTACCTCAGGGATCAGTTCTGGGACTACAGTAGTTCTTTTTATTATTTATATCAATGACATCGATATAGGAATTGACAGTATAATTTCAAACTTTGCGGATGATATCAAACTAGGGGGACGAACAAAATCAGCGTCAGAACGTCTTCAGATTGAAGACCATATTAATAAGTTACTTGAGTGGGCAGAAATTTGGCAAATGAACTTTACCAAAGATAAACGTAAAACGTTGCATATCGGTAGAAACAATGTTAAAGAAATGTATTCTATGCCCGACAAGACACTAACGAGTGTTACGGAAGAGAAAGATTTAGGTATTGTTGCCGACACTCTTAAAGCGAGTAAGCAAAGTATCGAAGTGGTTAGAAAAAAATAGAATCTTGGGATTTATTGGTAGATCATTTGAATTTAAGTCGTTGAAGACAATGCTAACATTATATAATTCCTTAGTACGCCCCCCCTCCTGGAATACTGCGTTCAGTTCTGGTCCCCATATTTACGACAGGACATAGACAGAATGGAGAGAGTGCAGTGACCGGCTACTAAAATGATTCCTAGACTTAGGAACAAACCATACGCTTCACATTTAGAAACATTAAACTTATTCTTACTCGTAAAAAGGCGTATTCGAGGAGATTTAATCAAGATATTTAGAATGAATGAAGGGTTTGATCATGTCGACGCCGAAAAATATTTCACCTTCAGAAATGCAGATAGAACTCGCGGTAATAGTCTCAAATTAGCGGGTAAACATTTTAATTCTAATGAAGCTAAACATTTTTTCTTCAATCGTATAGTTAATTTGTAGAATGGATTGCCAGCCAGCGTAGTTGAAACTAATTCGGTTAAGTCCTTTAAAAAGAGACTAGATGCTTATCTTGCCTTAAACCGCGCTCAGAATTTGTTAGAGCGAAGAAGTATTGTCGAATTTTTACTCGGATTCCCTCCTTTTTACTTTAAAATTTTCACTTTATCTTTAAATGTTTTCCTTCAACTTTCCCCTTCTCTGCTTTGGTTTAAAACTTTTACTTGTCTTTAAATATTTTTTCATCTTTTTTAACCTTCCTTCTTAAACAGACAACTTCGTGTAGGGACCAGTCGGTCTGTTGCTGTTCGGTGTCTTTTGTATTCCTTTGTATTAAAAATAAAATATTTTCTGGAGCGCTTTACTCTATCCCAAATTCAAACCGTCCGCGATCGCATTGGGGTCGGGACCCGCACTTCGGGAAACCCTTGTCTAGTAGACAATATAGACAACGTAGTTAAAATATATGTTTAAAATTTCCATAATATTTGTTAATGGTAATTATTTTTGGAAAAAATTATGAAATGAGAATCTGAACTTTGTTAAAAATGTATATATTTAATTTTGTGTATAGGAATACATTACCTTTTGTATTTGATTCTCTTTATTTCGTTATTCGAGGAAGCAAACTGTATATAAACTCTTCAAGAGTGAAGACTGAAGAGTCTACATGCAGCTTCCTCTAATACTGGTTACGGAGGTTTAACCAAGACTGCTAGAAAAACTAATACCTTTAACAAGAAAACGATAAATTTCCTCAACGTTTTCATTCACAAACAAAAAACCGTTTAAAAAACCGGTTTTCCGAGCTGTATACGAGAAAATGTATCTATATGCATGTGTTTAATAGAAAAACATTTACTTTTTCTTATAGTTATCGCTCTGCGGTAATTACACTGTGTTTTACGCTAATGGTTAGAGATGTTTACATTATAAGAAGTAGGCAATTGCGCAACAAAAGATATGCATTTCTCGCTATATGAAGATGCAATCTCATGAGGGATACACACACACACACACACACACACACACACACACACACACAGACATATATATATATATAGTTGACAAAAGTAAATAGACACCACAGTGATTGTCCTCAAGAACAAATGGCAAAGTTCATTAGTGGATGCCAGAACGTGTGTCACCTTTACATAATACATTGGGGAAAGCAACACCATTCTAAATATATTGGTTCAATAAATCTTTTATTTATTTACTGACTTTTATTATCAATTAAAAAAATATGGAAAAACCAAAGGTGTTCAAGCATATTATTTCATCCTCATATGCCCTACGTTTAGATTCATTGTTTCCTATTTCTTCATTTGCCACGTCGCTGCGTATCTTTTCGCTTCAGTATGTGGTACAGATTCATAAAAAAAGCAAAGCAGAATTGGAGAAGGGTTCGAGGTAAAATAAGTTTAAAACAGCGCAAACAAAGATTCTCGTGCAATTGGTCTATTGTCACCGACATCAGAGATTTTCCACTCGACGCGTCAGGGGGAAATTCAATATATAATTGTAAACAAAGCAGTCTGGAATTTTCTTTTACATACTTTTAAACTCATTCTTAACAAAAAATAAGCAAATCAATAACTTTCCCTGATTCACGAAATGAAAGATCAAATATATATATATATATATATATATATATATATATATATATATATATATATATATATATACACACACGTCAAAAGTGCATTTTTATTTTCGAAAGGAATTTTTCTGTCAAAGACATTTTGCGCAGTTACCGGACAATTAAGCTATTACCAGTCGTATATTGGCTATTTTGCGGATTAACAGTGTACGTTAATTTCACCTTAAAAAGTTTGCCGCAATAAAAATATATATATATATATATATATATATATATATATATATATATATATATATATATATCTTTGAAGAGGAATTGCAAGGAGAGTATATAACAGACTGATTTTACACCAGAAGATGTAGCGAGAGCTATAGGACAAATGAAACTACATTCAGCTGCAGGTCTGGACAATTGGAACGCATTATTGATTAAAAACTGTAAAAATGAAATAGCTACACCTTTATACTGGATATGGAGAAGATCCCTAGACACTGGGGAAATACCGAGCATCTTGAAAAGAGCAAACATTGTCCCTATATATAAAGGAGGGGACAGATCTCAAGCAAAGAACTATAGACCAGTGTCATTGACATCCCACCTCACCAAAGTATTTGAAAGAATAGTTAGAGAGAAAATTTATGATTTCCTGGAGACACGGGAAAGATTCAACGAAAATCAGCATGGATTCCGATCACGTAGATCATGCCTATCACAACTAATAGAGCACTACAACAATATCCTAGATGCATTGGAAGGCAGTGACAACTACGATGTTATATACACAGATTTTGCTAAAGCTTTCGATAAATGTGACCATGGTATAATAGCACATAAAATTAAAGACATGGGAATAACAGGCAAAGTGGGAAAATGGATCTACAACTTCCTTAGTGATCGTCTGCAGGTCGTCAAAATTCAAGGTATATCATCATCAGAATCGGAAGTACGCAGCTCAGTACCACAAGGGACAGTACTGGCCCCACTCCTGTTCATTATCATGCTAACAGACATAGACAGCGGAGTAAACAGCAATAGTATAGTAACATCCTTTGCAGACGATACAAAGATCAGCAGAAAAATCAGCGATGTACATGACGTGGAGGCTTTGCAGAGGGACACGAACAAAATATACAAATGGTCAGAAGACAACAACATGTCATTCAACGCCGAGAAATTTCAGCTCTTGAGATATGGTAAAGAAGAACTTAAACAGACTGCATATTATGCTCCAGATAGACAGGAAATTCAGAGAAGCATGAAAGCGATTGATCTCGGGATAATAATGACAGATGATGCGAAATTCGAAACACAAAATCAGATAGCGATAAATAAAGCAAAAAGAGTCGCCGGACAGGTTCTAAGAACGTTCAAGAGAAGGGACAGGACAGTAATGATTCCCCTGCTAAAAACACTGATTATACCAAAACTTGAATACTGCTCAGTTTTGACGTCGCCATATAAAAAGGAAGAAACTAATAAACTAGAAGGAACGCAAAGGCATTTCACAGCCAAGATTGATGGCTGCAAAGAACTCAACTACTGGGAAAGACTACGTAAACTAAATCTGTACTCACCGGAAAGAAGAAGAGAGAGGTACATCATAATCTACATATGGAAAATGATCGAAAAATTGGTACCAAACCTAAAACTAAACCAAATTACCATGCAAACAATACTGGAAAATAGGAAAGGCAGAATGTGTAGTGTTCCCAAATTAAAGGCCCGACAAAGGACCTCCTCAACCCTGAAGGAAAATAGCTTGGTTGTCAGGGGGCCAAGACTTTTCAACCAGCTTCCTAAGGACCTCAGAAACGTAACGGGGGTCAAAGTTGAAGTCTTCAAGAAAAGACTGGATGCCTGGCTCAGGACAGTACCAGATGAGCCGGGCGTGCCTGGCTATGTACGGTGGAGAGCGCAAGAAAGCAACTCGCTCCTCCACCAGGCCAGACCTAGAGGCGGGGCCACCAGCTTGACCTCCGTGTGAAGAGAGACCAACGCACGAAACAACATAAGGTTCATAAGGTATATATATATATATATATATATATATATGAGAGAGAGAGAGAGCCTAAAAGTCACGCAACCCAATACAGGAAAATGATAAATTCCTGATTAAATAATTCAGTATAGTCTAACAATTCTACTTTTACCCTAATTTAAAATCAGGTAGGTCCTTGGTTATCCTATGCATCCTAGGATATGCTAACTAGGAACAAGCCTGAGATTTAGGTAATGCCACGACAAGTAGTTGAGTCTGTTTTAATAGTACCGGTTACAAAACACTAACGCGTGTCTATTGTTGATATGTATTTTTCCACAAAATCCTTCAAATGGTGTCAAGCAGAGTTCCGTACGTAAATGCGAAAGTGCTAAATAAAAACACAGTTTCTCACAAGTAGAGCGATTTTAGGGAGTAGACTGTTAGTGGTTAATCGGGGAGACATTGGATGATTTGCGGATTTACAGAACGGCTGACAGACACGTTCCCCAAGAAAATCTTTACGGTGGATATCACCGGAGATTGAATTGAAAAATGACACCATTCATCCGTTTTATCTCCATCGTGTGTGAGTCCCCAATGAGTTGATGGGGCTAGAAAAAGAAATAAAGATGTACTCCAGCCACTGGTTTTAACGCTTTGTTCAATCTCATCCGGGTATTTTACAAACAACTTTCTTCTCTGATTAAGTCTGGTTCCACCTCAGTGGTATGTAAACAAAGAGTACGAGGATTTTAGCTACAGAAAATCCACATAGTCTTCATTAGCAATATCTTCATAGTCAGAAGTGGGAGTATGGTGTACAGTCTCGCGGCGAAGGATAGTTGGATCACTCTTCTTTACGGGAACTATTACTGTTCAGCGATGTCTCACATCAGTGAACATTTCATTGCACTGTTACATGCTGAAGATAGGATTGCCAACTTTTAAAAAAAAAACCGGAGCTTTAGGCTCGACTACCCGCATCAATTAAACAGTGCTATATGATTATTTACAGTCGCTTATTAGCTGAAATTTTAATTCCTGAAGGAGCTCCTTACTAAATAATTTATAAAATCGAATTAAAAACAAAATTTTAAAATGTTACTTTTACTGTATGTAAATTGAGAACTGCAGGTTTCATCTGTGGTTTTACTTTGAAAATAAAATTTGAAAGTTGGCAATCCTGTCTGAAGAACATGATGCGTGGTTCCAGCAACATGGGACACTAGCTCATACAGCGACATAAACATTGGAATTCATTCAGAACTACTTCAGCGAGAGAATTATAAGCAAAGGACTTTCCTCCCGCGGATGCGGATATTTAGTTAATCTATCAATATAATACAGAATTATGAATATATGACATAATTTTTCAATTTTCGTGATATTACTATTATGGCAGGCAATGCATAAGAATTAAAATTAATATTGTTTTCATTATGATAAAAATAATAACTTTCTCAAGAGTTTCAGCCACAGAAAATTCAATGAAACAAGTTTCATTCAATTTTCTGTGTTACCAGCTATTTATATTTTCAGGTTTATATATGTATTTGTTCATTAATAACACTGGTCAACAAAGATTTTTCATCAGAGTACAATTTGTGGTGGCTGGATAGCATTTTTCACGCTGATTCCAAAACTGCATTCAGATTTTTTCTAGCACGTATAGTTTTCAAGATGAAGGCATATATATAACTACACAGATTTAACCATTTTAAATAGGCAAAATACTAATATTTCAACATTTGATTGTGTTTATTTTATTGTGTTTTTTTAGTTTATTCATCTTATTTATTTCAATTATCTTAATTATACATCTTATGTATTTCAGGTGTGAGCTTTTACGTCTAGCAGCATTGTGATTCAGGCAACAACGCCGTGCTTTGTGTGTCAAAAGATCAGTCCAGTCCAAGAACTTGTTGTGTCAAGTTGGTGTACATTTTTTTTGAATTTATAGTTTGTTCAGGTCAGTCAACATGCCTCGACAATGTAAGAATGACCCCGACAAGTTCTGTTTCGTATGCGGCCAGTTGACAACTAAAACACAGCGACGAAGTATTACAACCGACATTAAGAAAATATACAAGCTATACTTTGGTTGCCATCTAGGTGACCAAGATAAACCATGGGCGCCACATCAAATCTGTTCTGGCTGTTCAAATGGATTACGTGATTGGCTTAACAAAAAGAAAGCTTCAATGCCATTTGCCATACCCATGATATGGAGGGAGCCGAGAGATCATCATGAAGACTGTTATTTTTGTAGTGTGAACTTAATGGGGTTTTCTGCCAAGAACAAACACCAGATTGTATATCCAAACTTGGATTCAGCACGTAGACCAGTAAAACATGATGAAACATTGCCCATTCCAATTCCCCAAGTGATAGGCTAGATTCTATCATAGATGACATGGAAAGTGATGAAGGTGCAACTGGCGTTTCCGGACCATCTACAGAACCAGAGTACACCTTTGAAGGTAGACATTTAGAGCCTAAAAAGTTAACCCAAGGACAGTTGAATGATCTTGTTAGAGACTTATCGTTGTCTAAAGAGAAATCAGAGCTTCTCGCCTCAAGACTAAAGGAGAACAATTTACTTGAGAACAATGTTCGTATTAGTTACTACCGAAAGCGGAATTTTGAATTAACAGCATTCTTTTCAGTAGACGGTCCTCTCTGTTATTGCCATGACATCAATGGACTATTTACAGCCATATCTCAGACGTATGTGGCATCTGAGTGGCGCCTCTTTATTGATTCGTCGCAGAGAAGCCTGAAAGCAGTTCTTTTGCATAATGGTAATATAATGCCATCCATCCCCATTGCCCATTCCGTCCATCTAAAAGAGACATATGACAATATGGATATACTACTTAAGGCAATAAAATACGACAGTCATCAATGGAATGTTTGTGGAGATCTAAAAGTTATAGGAATGCTTATGGGTATGCAGTCAGGATTCACAAAATTTTGTTGTTTCCTTTGCCTGTGGGACAGTCGCGCCACTATAGAACATTACACCAAAAGTGACTGGCCACTTAGGTATACATATGTCCCAGGGATAAGCAATGTCCAGTCTGTCCCTTTAGTGGATCCCCAAAAGATCTATCTGCCACCACTTCACATTAAACTTGGTTTAATGAAGAATTTTGTTAAAGCAATGGGTAAA
The DNA here is from genome assembly GCA_023014485.1 of Bathynomus jamesi. Taxonomy (NCBI): domain Eukaryota; kingdom Metazoa; phylum Arthropoda; class Malacostraca; order Isopoda; family Cirolanidae; genus Bathynomus; species Bathynomus jamesi. The sequence continues at coordinate 17,195 of JAJOZX010000613.1, read as the reverse complement.
GTCAATTCTGAAGGGTTCCAATACCTTTCAAGGAAATTTCCGAAGGTTACTGCAGCAAAATTGAAGGAAGGAATTTTTGTTGGGCCACAAATAAGGGAGGTTTTGAATGACACTGAATTTGAAAAAGTCCTAAGTCCGCTGGAATTGAAGGCTTGGCTGGCGTTCAAATGGATATGTGAAAACTTTCTTGGAAGCAACAAGTCACCTGCGTATAAGGATGGAGTCAAGAACCTCCTTGATGCCTTCAAAGAAATGGAGTGTCGAATGTCGTTAAAAATTCACTTCCTGCATTCCCACTTAGATTTCTTTCCTGAAAACCTTGGTGCAGTGAGTGACGAGCAAGGAGAGTGCTTCCATCAAGATATTCAGATGATGGAGAAGCGCTACCAAGGATATTGGAATGAAAGCATGATGGCGGACCATTGTTGGATGCTGTATCGTGACAATCCAGGCCAAATTTACAAAAGGAAATCACACTCACAGCGCTTTTAATAAAATAATGTATATATTCTTTATTTATAAGTACATTGAATAAGGTATATGATGTATTTGTTGTTTAGCATTCCTAAGTGTGATCTATACATCCATAAATTTTCTTATAGCAATATCAAAAACTTAAAAATATCAAAACCAGTGTATCTATATAACTATACGTGCTAGAAAAGAAATAAAACCAGATTCGGAATCAGCGCGAAAAATGCATTAAGAAAAGTGTGATCATGTTTGTGATGAGAAAAAAAGTTTTATTTTGTTGGCCAGTGTAATTAATACTTTACATGAAATGTGCATGACTGGGCCTTATAAGCTACTTTATAAGCTAATTTAATTGTAAATTGCATAATTTATTAGAGGTAATATCCGCATAACATCCGCAATCAGAAGTGCGGATGCGGATGTTAAAAATGACGCGGATATCCGGTCCACCACTAATATATATATATATATATATATATATATATATATATACAGGGTGGGGCACGGGAATCAAGTGTTTTTTGAATAGCTAGTAATCGGCCATTAGGAATGGGAGGGGCGTGCGGTAGGTAGCATTCCATTCCTGGGTTCATAGCATTTAACTTTAACTAACACTCACCTTTATCTTTCAGGTGCCATCATGGAGCAGTGGACGTTAGAACACCGCATGTTCGCGTATGATCATTTTGTTAGGAGTGGCGAGTCAGTGACAGCAGTTCAGCGTGCGTTTCGCCGCAGATTCAACATTCATCGAAATGACTCTGTTCCCGCTCGTGACACAATCTTACGTTGGGTTAACAATCTTCGAACAGGAGGCTCAATAATGAAAACAAAACCGAAGGGCCGCAACGCACTGTGCGTACTCCAGAGAACGTTGAAAGGGTCAGACAAGCGATGTTGCAAAGCCCAGGCCGCTCTGCTCGGAGACATTCAGCTGCACTCGGAATCAGCAATCGTACTGTTAGACGGATTTTGCATGAAGAATTACATTTTCACCCATACAAGTTAGCGATGGTGCAGGAATTGAATGTAAACGATTGCCCCCAACGACTGAATTTTGCACAGGAAATGCTTGCACTTTATGAGCAGAATGAAAACATGGTGGTAATGAGTGATGAAGCCCATTTCCACCTTAATGGGGCCGTCAACAATCAAAACTGTCGGTATTGGGCTGCTGAAAATCCGCGACAACTCCATGAAAAACCGCTGCATAGCCCTAAGGTTACAGTTTGGTGCGCGGTGGAAAGTTTGGCGTCATCGGTCCCTATTTCTTCGAACAAAATGGGGTTACCGTTACCATAACATCTGGGCGTTACATTGAGATGGTGAACACCTTTTCATCCCTGAGTTACGAAGAAGGCGTATTGCTCGTCGACATTTGTGGTTTCAGCAAGATGGGGCCACGCCACACACCGCCAGAGCGTCAATGGCTGTTCTTCGCCCCTGTTTCCCAACCATCTCATTCATTTCGAGATTTGGTGACATTGCATGGCCCCCTCGGTCCCCTGACTTGTCCACATGTGACTTCTTTCTATGGGGGTACCTCAAGTCACGTGTCTACGAGGACAAGCCCCGTACATTAGATGCATTGAAGGAAGCGATCCGTCAACAAATCATCCAAATCAACAGAGACCTGCTGGGAAGAGTGGAGGCCAATTTTCGTAAACGCCTTCAACAATGCGTCGACGGCCAAGGACATCATATGCCAGATATAATTTTCGGTACATGATTATTATGACATGAAATGCTATGTTCTTACGAATGTTGTTCTACCAATATATTTTCTTTACAAAAATAAATATCATTTTCCTGATTATTCCAAAAACACTTGGTTTCCGTGCCCCACCCTGTATATATATTTCTTTTAAACTCTTCAAACTTAAAACAACATCTACATTAAGAAATCTCAGTGTACAACAGCTGAAGTAACAAAATATGCCAGTTCCTACTAATATTTTTTATATGCAGGTCCGGGGTTTTTGAGATGCCTAGACAATCTGCGTTTGAAAGATGGGAGGTCAGAGACAGGAGGAAAGATGGATTGATGAAGATTGTTCCAGAGTTGACCGGTTGAGTAGATGAAAGACTGAAAATACCGATTAACCCTTGCGTTTGATAGTTGGACAGAAAAGGAATGAGCAAGTGTAGAAAGTCTGGTACTGCGTGCTCTCCTTAAAGGAGGAGGCATGCAGTTAGAGTTCAGAAGAGCAATGTTCGTTATAACAGCGATAGTAAAGAGAGAGTGAGGCAACATTGCAGCGAAGAGAGAGATTGAAGGCAATCAGTAAGAGGGGGGGAATTGATGAGACGAAAAGCCTTTGATTCCACCCGGTCAAGTACGGCTGTGTGGGTTGAACCACCCCACACATGAGAAGCATACTCCATACAGGGGAGGTGGTACAGCACACCTAACCTCTTAGAAGCTGTTTTGGAAGGAGATTATATGTGATCTTTCAAGGAAGGATCATGAGAAAAGGAAACGCCAAGAATGTAAAGAGAAGAGGAAGGATTGAGTTGTGTGTTGTTGAAGGTAAAGGGATAGTTGTGTAGAAGATTGTGACGAGTAGACAGATGGAGGAACCGAGTTTTTGAGGCATTGAAATCCACAGGGTTTTCTCTCCCCTAATCAGATATAGCAGAAAGGTCAGAGGTCAGGTGTCCCATAGCCGTCCTACGCGAGTCATAAAGTGACTGCTCTGATGGATGCTTTGGGAAGCGGGTGGAGAAGCGAAGAGGGGAATCATCGGCATAGGAGTGAATAGGACAAGAAGTGCGAATTAAAAGAGCATTAATAAATAAAACGAAAAGAGTGGGTGACAAAACAGAACCCTGAGGAACACCACTGTTAATAGCTTTAGGAGAAGAACAGTGGCCATCTACAACTGCAGCTGTAGATTTGCCAGAAAGGAAATTAGAGATGAAGGCACAGATAGAAGGATAGAAATCGAAGGAGGGCAGTTTGGAAATTAAAAAGTTGTGCGAGACTCTATCAAAAGCTTTTGATATGTCTAGCGCAATAGCAAAAGTTTCACCGAAATTCCGAAAGGAGGATGACCAAGAGTCAGAGAGATATGCAAGAAGATCGCCAGTAGAGCGTCCCTTGCGGAATCCATACTGACGATCTGAAAGAAGATTGAGAGAAGAAAGGTGTTTAAGAATCTTCCTATTAAGAATAGATTCAAAAACTTTGGAAATGCAAGAAATCAAAGCAATTGGACGGTAGTTGGAGGGTTGAAAGCGGTCACCCTTCCTCGAGTTGAGCCCAGATAGGGCAGAAAAAAACATCTTTAGAAGCGATTCTAATTTCAGACATAATAAAGTCAGAGTGGGGAGGAGATGGAGGAACAGCACCGGAATCGTTCAAGGTTGAATTGTAAGCGAAAGTTTGAGCGAATAGTTCAGCTTTGTCAGGAGAAGAGACGGCAACTGTGCCATCGGAATGGAAAAGAGGAGGGGAAAAAGAGGAAGTAAAGTTGTTGAAGAGGTTCTTAGCTAGATGCCAGAAAGAGCGAGAAGAATTAGAATTGGATAGATTTTCACATTTTTGTCGGATGAGGGAATTTTCGGCGAGTCGAAAAACAGATTTCGCACGATTCCGGACAGAACTATAAGCTGAGTGACAGTCAAACCAAGGTTTTTCGGCGCTAGTAGTAGGAATAGAATATGGAATGTACGCCTCCATGCCCGAGAGAATCACCTCTGTGATCCGCTCAGCACACCCATTACACAGTATATATATATATAATATATATTATATATATATATAATATATATATATATATATATATATATATATGTTAAGGGGACCATTCTGAGTTTGTGTGTATATATATATATATTATATATAGATATATATATATACAGGGTGGGCGGAAAGTAGCTCCCTATTTTTGGATTGGTAAAAAAATACGTATATTATCATTTATTTCAGAAGAAATAATATGAAAAGGTAGGCATACATGGTAGGTTTTCTCTAAAATTCAATGTGGGCTCCAACTCTTTCCACCAGCTTTCTGGAGCCGCCCAGGAATGGCGTCCACTGACTTTGCAGGAAACCTCCGGCGGGATGGAGGACATGACTTCCCGAATCGGTCCTCCAGTTCTTCCAATGTCCTCGGTTTGGTGCGGTAGACTTCTTCCTTTACCCACCCCCAAAGAAAGAGGTCGCACGGTGTCAAGCGGGGCTCCTGGCTGGCCATTGTTCGTTCGTGAGTGGTGGGCTGGATGCCCCACTTCCCTGGGCGTTGGATGGGTCGTCGTGGTCCACATCAATGGCCAGCCAGGAGGCCCCGACTTGACACCGTGCGACTTCTTTCTTGGGGGTGGGTAAAGGAAGAAGTCTATCGCACCAAACCGAGGACATTGGAAGAACTGGAGGACCGAATTCGGGAAGTCATGTCCTCCATCCCGCCGGAGTTTCCTGCTAAAGTCAGTGGGACGCCATTCCTGGGCGGCTCAGAAGCTGGGGAAAGAGTTGGAGCCCACATTGAATTTAGAGAAAACCTACCATGTATGCCTACCTTTTCATATTAATTTCTTCTGAAATAAATGGATAATTATACTATTTTTTTTCCAATCCAAATATAGGGCTACTTTCCGCCCACCTGTATATATATATATATATATAATATATATATATATATTACAAAAGTATAGAAATTATATAAATATAAAATTAAAATTAAATCACAGAATTTATTGAACAAAATATTTAATCACAGAAACTCAAGCTTACCTATCAGCTATAAACATTTGTAGGAATATTGAGTTGGACGTTAAATTAAAATGTGGAAAACGAAGCGAGTAAATTGGTTAGTAAAATTTATTTGTTATTCGTTTGATTGTAGTTGGTTGTTAAACTGTATGTAGTTTGACTGAGGATGTACGTTCATTAAATGAAAGTTTACGTTTGTACGTAAAGAGATTCCAGAATTTTGAGTTCTATATTAGATGAATTATTAAAAAAAAGCTTAAAAGTATCCGGAAATATAGGACGGGAGTACCGTTCTGAATCTGGTTGCGTATGGATGAAAATTCTGGTTTTGAAATGGGGTCTACCTATTCTATGTGAAATTCCTTCGTGTTTATCCACCTTTTGCTTGAGTTAGAGGAAAGTTTGTCTTGCGTAGCTGGCTTGGCATCCGGCAAACGAAAAATGGTAAATAAAGCTAGGATTTTACGAGTATATATGTTTTGGTAAATTTTCTTTGTCGAACAATATTATAAAGTATGGAGGAATGGATGTGAAATCACAATAATATGAACTCGAAGTTGTCTAAATGGCTTTTACGTTTTAAACAAGTTTAGTGTTATATTTTCCCAAATAATGGAGCTTCACATAAGTGAGAAGTAAAATAAGTTAGAGTCTGGGGTGATAATTATTTTTTCAGAAAGTTTGTTTAATTCTTTATTAAAAATCTGAGAAGAGAATAAATAGTAACCGTAAAGAAGTTGCTTAAATATCTAACTTCAGTATGGAAAGACAACTCATTTGAACACGTAAAATTCTGGGCTTGATGCTGGATATTTTAATTTATACTGTATTGGTGCAATGCTGAAATAATTTTTGGTAGTCGGTTTTCTGTATACTGAAGTTGAAAGGAGATGAGAGATGATGAGACAGGGTGAGACGAGGTGTAACAGGATGAGACGAGATATGACAAATTGTAACAAAATATGACGAGATGAGACAGGAAGTAACTAGATGCGACATAATCAATCACCTACGCTCATTCCACATAAGCAAAGATAAAATACTCCTAAATGATTTATATCAAACGATAAAACTAAATATAAGATAAATCATTCATTTAAACTGATAACAAAAAAAAAAAAAAGACATAAATTCCATAAAAATAACTTAAATTAAACTTTGAAATACGAAATAATTAAGAAGTTGGAAAGGTCATTTTTATCCTGAACAATTTTAAAACGGAAAAATTAGTTCAAATACAAGGAAATTATTCGCGAAAAGGTGAAAGAATTTTCCTTTTACTCATAATTTCATAAAAAAATAAATGCAAGGAAAAAAAATCACGAAAGAAAAGTCATCAAGAAATCTGTAACTCGAAACAAACAATTAGGAAAAATGGTCGAAATATCTTAGGGTTTTTGAATTTTTTTAGCGCGTCTAATGCATCGGATGAAACTGAAGGCATTTTATTTGCTCAAATAAGAAAATAATATATACTCGTGTATTATATATATATATATATATATATAAAAATATATATTAGTGATGTAGCGGATGTCATTTTTTTCACATCCGCGGATGCGGATGAGGATGTTTGATTTCAACATCCGCGGATGCGGATGTCTACATTTTCGTTATTTTTTTAGGATATATTCGAGATTTGTTGTGTTTAACGTATATAATAAGTTATTATATAGAGAGAGCTGTAGCTATAATGTAGTATAATTGATTAATTGTACAATAATTGCTGTACTTTTCTCTGAACATATAAAATAATATCAAGCATCTAACTAATATAGAAATCAATCAGTGAATTCGTCTGCAAATAAATTCGTTATATTTTGTTGAGTTTCAGCCACAATTAGAAACCATAATTGTGTTACCAGGATGCGGGACGTGAACCCAACTCAAATGCACCCCACCGACCTCTTTCCCCAACCTCCACCCTTATAGAAAGAGATCTTTAATTAGCTTGATAACTATTTATATTAAGTTTAAAGTTTTATTAGGCATATTTATAAATGAGTAATTAAAATAAAGTAAACTAAGATGTTCATCGTTTAATGTTCAAACTTAATTATAGGAAGGTTATGCTTAAGGAACATTAATTTTTCTGCCTTTCCTGCTGCCAGTCTGTTTCTCTTTTCATCATATTAATCCAGCACTGCTAAATAATCTCTCGCTTGGTACGTTTGTTGGAGGACAGGCTAAATGTTTCCTTGCAAGTTTACTCAAGTATGGATAGATATTCTGCGTATTTTTCCACCAACTAATAGGATTGTCACATGCAGCCAGGGGTTTTTCTTGGTGATAGCTCTCGATCATTTTTACATCTTTTGACATCGCGTAGGTCTCGTCATTGCTGCTTGACTCAAGAAACTGAGAGACAGATTCTGTGATAGATTTGCTTGTTCAAGGTGTTGGTTCTGTCACTGAAACTTTTATTCTTTTGGTGGGTGGCGAAGCGACAGATTCAAGAGATTGAAGCTCTTCAACTGCTTTGCCAAGTGATGATTTAACTCGTTCTAATGTACTAGGTGAAAATAACTTAGCTTTGTAACGTGGATCTAAGTAGGTTGCAAGAGAGTAACTTCATACAAGAACAGCCTCTCGTCTTGTCGCTTGCATCACTTTTGCGCACAATGAACTAGTTCTATTAATATAGTTGAATTTGATAATTTCCGCTTATTAATGACGTTTTATCTCAACGGTCCACATCCGCACGACATCCGCAGTCCAAAGTGCGGATGCGGATGCGAGAAAATGTGCGGATGTTCCGCGGATGCGGATGTTCCGCGGATGCGGATGTGACCTACATCACTAATATATATATATATATATATATATATATATATATATATTATATATATATATTATATATATAATATTATATGTGTGTTCGTGCGCGTTAAGTAAAAGTTCACGAGTTCATATATTATACTAAACTAATGTCATATACAGGGTGGGCCATAAGTCCCAGTCGTTTATAAGTAAAGCGAAAATACACAAAAAAAAACAATAAAGTAAAAAGTTTCTAATAAGTTTAGAAATATGTATTGATTATTCAAAGTGGAAAATATTATAACGATCTCGACAAATATTCTTTCCTTAGTAAGCGATTACGTCAGTGTGAGCTCCGCTAGATGGATTTTCACTTTAATTATAACCGATTGGGACTTATGGGCCACCCTGTACATGAATGCTTTAACTTATTTTTAGTGTGTTACGTATGTGAATTTGATTTTATTAAATTTGAGATAAACTTTTTTCTTTATCTGTTATTCAAATATTTTGTTTATGAGAACAGAAAAAGTTAGGTGTGTTTTTTTTTTAAGCTTTTATTCCATGATAATTAATGTTAAGGGAGAGAAAGACTTTCTTCTTTTAGGTTCTTCTGTAGTTAAAAAAAAAAAAACAAAGTTATGAAAGTTGTTAAGGATTTATAAACTTGAAAATGATCATGTTAATGTCTTGTTTACTCGTTTGTTCAAAAGTTTTTTTTTTCCCACAATGTTGGCATATTTTTAATGTTTAATTTTAACATCTTTCTTATTAACAAAGTCGTTCTTGAAGCCATTTTATTAATTAGTTTCGCGTATAGCTTATGACAGTGGTTTCCAAATTGGGGGGAGGAGGGGCGTGTACTGTTGTCTAGGGAGGCGCTTTTTTTGGTTACTTCAAAAAATCTGATTAATAATATAAGTACGAATAATTGTATATGCCATTTTAGTTAGTTTAGTCATTGATAATTAATGGAGGGGGGGGGGGTGCAACCAAAATTTTGGGGAGTTAGGGGGTCGTCGTAACATAGTTTGGAAAACACTGGCTCATGAGAGTTAAGTAAAGAGCAGACAAAGAAGATAGGTTTGTTTTTGAAATAGTGTGAAGCGGAATTATTAGACGAGCGCGAAATATTAGATTTGGTACGACAAAAAGAGGACAATTTTTTTTTTTTTTAATAATGTTGGATAAAAGTGAATTTTGTCTAAAAATTTTCTAGCAATTGTTTCTGTAAGTGAAGATTAGACAAAACTGGGTTGGGTTAAATTATGTCCAGTTAGGTTACGTAAAGCTATGTACGTTAGGTTAAATTTGGTTTGGTCAGATTGAATTTTATTAAGGTCATTTTGCGCTTCGTCATCTTCGTTTGGGGACATAAAAACGCAACTCTTCGAAAAAAATTTCATTCCGGAATAATTTGTCAACGTTTCGAGAATTTAGTCCGTCGGTCAAATGTTTAACGTTTTAAAAACGGTCGCCTACTACGACAAAACATTAACAAGTGCTCTCTTAACACTTTATGGAGGATATGCCGTAATATACGTATATACTCCATAAAGCTATGGTGACTTCGAACCCGGTCATATTTTGTTTTTGTCTCAAATAGTACCCTAACTTAACTAGTGAAATTTCAAAAACAAATAAACCAAAATTTGAAGGGAATTCCGTATCTTGAAGAGAGTGGATAAAATTAAGGGGCTAGATTTTCATGATTTTTTTTTTCCGACTATTCGAAGCCACAACCGTGTTTGGAGCCACCCATTTCGTGGTATGCACAGATGCGGCAGGAAGTTCGCCAAAGAGAAAAATCTATGAAAATAGTAATGAAGATTTCAGAATTCAGAAGTTCATGTTGGAAAAATAATCTTACCAATAAAAGACAATGACTGACCACTTTGAATGACTGTGTATTCGGCAATCAACCATAAAAAGCGAAAAACTCTCTGACCAGTGGTGCATGGTCTAAAATTATTTTTCCAACCAATTATACATTTTTATGATTTTTCAATTTTCAATATTTTTATTTCTTCGGCGAACTTTTTTCTGCAACTGCACAGAAGTTAGGGTATTATGTGGGTAAGAGTCGTAATTAGGAGGTTGCCGACTCAGACGAGTAGTTAACCCGATTCTATGATTTTATAACAGTCGGTAGTGAATTATTCATCTGTTATAGATTATTTAATACAGTTACAGAGTTACGACTCAATAACTGAAATAGGAAAGTCCGTATAAGATTTTCAAACTGCACTTTCAAAGCTTCTGCATAAAAACATATTGTGTATAGACAGTATAGTATATAAACTATATATACAGTCAGTTTAGGTGAGTCGTGCGCTTCAAGTATAATTGTTGTACGAGCTCTTAAAAATCCTGTAAAATTTAACATTTTTACGCGTGTAACTTCAGAAAGGTCAGAAACTAACCAGAAACAGCGTTCAAGCCAGACAAATACGCCCCATTGCGTTAACTCCTTTATTTTTATTACCAGTACCATCGGGATTCGAGCCCCTAACCTCAATGTCTTCATATCGCTCATAAGGAAACGATATTACCCACTCAGCTACTGACACTGGCTTAAATTTAATATGTTACAATGTTTAAGAAAAAAGATGTCTGAACTTTGTCCGAGTTCGTATTATATTCTGGCATAAACAGCGAAATTAGAAACTTTTTTTTCCCAAACGCTCCCCCCCCCCCTCCCGCACCCTATCCCCACCCTCTACTCCCTTTTTTTTAGCTGATCTAAGGAAACGCGTTAAATTTTAACGATGATTTGAAATAACGTCATTAATACAATTGTCAATAATCGAATGAAATTATTAATTTTGTCCCAATAATAAAAAGGCTCCCGAATTCTTTGTCTTTGTAAACAGCGTTTTATCTCATACTTGTAAAGAGACTTTCTCTCCTTAATTAATTTATCTTGACGCAAGAATTTGACAGTTTTCTATAATATAGTCAATGACATTATTAATTTATGTATTATACGTAATAATTATAATATTTGTAGTTATTTAAACTCATTTTATAAATGACAAAGGTTACGTGACGAAAGAGCACGGGATCATCTAAATGCAGGAATGTAGAAATGAAGAGGATGGTTACCTCTTCAATTACTTTATACTGTATTGCATAATTCCTTTTTTAGATTTAGCTATATAAGTTCGTTTGTGTATTGTAAATTAATTAATATTTTCTATTCTTCGTTCGTTTATTACTTAATTATAATAATAACTACCTGTAAAGTGATATGTTATCTTTTAATTAATTTGAGAGCCCAGTAAAGACTAAAGCGCACAGGGTCCAATTTAAATAAAAATACATAAAAATTTTCCAATTAACAATTGTATATTCTATGCTAACAATTAACAATCGTATATTCTGTTAAAATGATTGTAACATCATAAAATTTGTAATATTTTTTATCAATAAAGAGTTTTCGTTCATTCAAACTGACTGTTGCTTTGCTTCGCTGATCGAACCGGAAGCGAGCGATGTTGTGGTTACGATGTACGAGCATTACAGACCTCTTTCACATTGGCGCATTTAAAATGGCTTTCTCAGTACCATGTATAGAGTATTGACAAAAGTAAATAGACGCAACGATTATTGTCCTAAAAAACAAAGGCAAATTTCATTAATGGAATGTCACAACGTGTGTCAGCTTTACAAATGCAAAGGAGAAAGCAACACGATTCTAAGATTCAATAAATCTGTTATTTATTTATTGACTTTTATAATCAAATAAAAAACTATGGAAAAACCGAAGGTGTCTATTTACTTTTGTCAAGGCCAAAAGCCCTTGAACATTATAAGCTAAAAGTAGAGAGGCTATGCTTCAACGTTTGTAAACACACAAAAAAAAAGTCACCTCAAGACAACGTTTAACGAACAATTAATTCCCGAACGCTTCGTCTAGTGCAGCTAAATGTTTAACCGTATTCCCCGTTGCTGAAAGAGAAAAGAACCTATAAACTTATAATGAAATGAGATCAATAGCTATTAACATGATTGACAAATCGAGAAATTAAATGAAATGTATTATAGAGAATATTACAACACTGAAGAAGATAATTTTTCTCTGAATTCCGTTTTTCGATTCATTTGTTCCCAAGAAAAAGAAAAAGGGATTTGGAGAGACAAAAGTTGTTGTTTTTTTATTACAATCCATTTCATAAGACTTAAGAAGTTTCTCTCCAGTAAAACCTCGGTAATTGTGTATTATTTTTTTTTCTATACAATTATTTTTGTTGTTTTTAATTTGGTTTTTATTTATGGCATTTATTATTTGTTAAATACTCTTTTTTTTTAAAGTAACTGTATATTTGGAATGTAAAATTTCTCTTAATTTCGCTATACCAATAATATAATATTAATGTATTGTTGTAAGGAAATATACAACACTACCTTGAACCTTATGAACCTTATGTTGTTTCGTGTGTTGGTCTCTCTTCACACGGAGGTCAAGCTGATGGCCCCGCCTCTAGGTCTGGCCTGGTGGAGGAGCGAGTTACTTTCTTGCGCTCTCCACCGTACATAGCCAGGCACGCCCGGCTCATCTGGTACTGTCCTGAGCCAGGCATCTAGTCTTTTCTTGAAGACTTCAACTTTGACCCCCGTTACGTTTCTGAGGTCCTTAGGAAGCTGGTTGAAAAGTCTTGGCCCCCTGACAACCAAGCTATTTTCCTTCAGGGTTGAGGAGGTCCCTTGTCGTGCTTTTAATTTGGGAACACTACATATTCTGCCTTTCCTATTTTCCAGTGTTGTTTGAATGGTAATTGGGTTTAGTTTTAGGTTTGGTACCAGTTTTTCGATCATTTTCCATATGTAGATTATGATGTACCTCTCTCTTCTTCTTTCTAGTGAGTACAGATTTAGTTTACGTAGTCTTTCCCAGTAGTTGAGTTCTTTGCAGCTATCAATCTTGGCTGTGAAATGCCTTTGCGTTTCTTCTAGTTTATTAGTTTCTTCCTTTTTATATGGGGACGTCAAAACTGAGCAGTATTCAAGTTTTGGTATAATCAGTGTTTTTAGCAGGGGAATCATTACTGTCCTGTCCCTTCTCTTGAACGTTCTTAGAACCTGTCCGGCGACTCTTTTTGCTTTATTTATCGCTATCTGATTTTGTGTTTCGAATTTCGCATCATCTGTCATTATTATCCCGAGATCAATCGCTTTCATGCTTCTCTGAATTTCCTGTCTATCTGGAGCATAATATGCAGTCTGTTTAAGTTCTTCTTTTCTACCATATCTCAAGAGCTGAAATTTCTTGGCGTTGAATCATTGAATGACATGTTGTTGTCTTCTGACCATTTGTATATTTTGTTCGTGTCCCTCTGCATATATATATATATATATATATATATATATATATATATATATATATATATATATATATATATAGTAGAACAGAACCTGCCAATGTGACCATCTTTGCATTGTGACCTCCCGGCAAAACTAACCACTTTCCTGCGGCCACGGCAGAAATCATACATTTTTAATGTAAATTTGTCTCTGTATACTGTTCACCTGCGTATTGTGGAAAGTGACCAGTTTTACCCAGCTAAAAATATTTTGTGTTCAAAATTTAATCTGTTAAAGTGATCGTACAAATGTTGGGATTGCAGAATTGGGGGTTAATTAATAATATGATTCATGATAGATTTTTTGTAACATACATGAAAAACATAAGTTAGGTTTAATGGATAAATTATAAAGTTAGGAAATAGGGCTCAGATAATGCAATTGACTACGTGACTTCTGGTACAAAAACAGCCAGACAAGTTTCAACACATTCATACGTGTTTAGGGACAAATTACTGTTCCACAAATCAGAAATAATTTTAGCAGTCACGTGATATAACGCCTTCATTTTCGTCCAGTCGTGTCATTATAAACAATTCAATTGTCATAGAACACTTAATATATATAATGTAAGATTTAATACAATTAAATAGGCCAAATAAGTTAGTTAAATAATAAAAAATAATTAGGAAACTGTAAAAACTAGTAAAATAATGTACTAATGAATGTTTCTAAGTTTTAGATTCAATGAAAAACGAAAGTGAAATTGTGTTTTCCCAGTACGAAATGAAAACCCAAATTGTGATGGGTAAAAAGGTAGAGCGCAGCGTGGATGAGTCATTTAGCGAAAGTCAGTGGAGAGAGTGGAGAAGTAGTTGTCACCGAGAGGGTCGTGTAGCAGTCCATCGGAAATTCATTTTTGATTCCTCCCTTGTCATATTTATTTTAATACTCATCGTGCCCGTGGGAAATGGGGCCCACTTTTAAGATGAACTAAGGCCAATAAATTAAATTTCATTCTCTCCTAGGGCATACTTGAAAGAATCTTTCCTTCAGGCCCTAGGCCTATTTTAATTTCGATTGAAATCTATTCCCTTTTATTAAATGTATAACGTAACTGAAATTTAATATAACCTGTGATTAAACATAAGATTAAAAGCATAAAAACTTAGACGTTTCATAATAACTGTATAAATTTATATAAATGGTTTAAACGTAAATTCTGAAATTACTACAAAGATAAACAATGTTATTTCCTCAGGTGAAGGTCAGTGGAAATAAATAATTTGAAAAAAGATATCAATGAATTCACGCTACCGTATCATGTGTAACATCCTTATTAAGAAATTCTTATTGAAATCGATCAACTTTTTATTGTTATTTTTCTTTCTGAATTATTATCTGTGTGAATTTACAAAACGCAACATCGTCACGCACCCCACGAACGGAGCAATGAACGGAACGAATGAATGAATCATTTTCATTCATGGGTGTCGCCGGGGAAGGGACGTCACCCCGGGAAAGAAAGACCAATTCACCGCGATTTTAATAAAATACAATGGTCTTAACAATTTAATCCTGTCATGACACACAACTTACGTATAATTTCTGGAAGATGGTATTGACAGTTACAGAAATGGAAAATTAAAACGCGTGAGTTTCAGTACAAAAATGTTTTGTTTTCAAAAAATTTGAGGAATCGTGAATAAAAAAAATTCTATTTAGTCTATTATTAACTAAAGTAACCATTTGCCTACAGTAACCAAGGGCGGATCTAGGGGGGGGGGGGGGGGGGGTCGGCAACGTGCGGATCCCCCCTCAATATTTTGCAAGTGCCCTATTTGACTGATATGCATGCCTCTTGAAAACAAATTTTGTTTTTGTAAATACAGTAGATCATGGTTATTTTACTTTAGTCAAATTCTATTTCGAGTCTTTATCCGTATACATTGTACTTCCAAATTTGTAGTTGCGATGGTTTTCATAGGTGCCCTTAGTACTGGTGCAGCTCTTTCACTATTTTTATCTTCATCTTATTCTGATAGTTCTTTAACTGACAAGACATTTGCAATTGTTTGAAAAATGTTCTATGATAACTATTGGACCCAAATTAGATTTTTATTTTGTATCATATTTGAATGAGACTGATCTAATAAAACAATACAATTGATTTTGCACTCGCTCATTGGTGGTCTGTTTTAAGATAAAAATTTTAATACTGTGCCCTTTTTATTTTAGGAGATGCCCTTTTTTTCTTTAGACCCCCCTCCTTTACTGAAATGCCTAGATTCGCCCTTGGTAACCACTTTTATTGATCTCGATAGTGGTTACTTCAAGCAGGATCTAAGGTGTGTGTGTGTATAGTTACAGTGCTGCGACGTGTTGTTTTTGGTGGGAAGGGGTTCGTTTTTTAACCCCCCCTCACTTTTTTTACGGAAAAAATTGACCCCTTAAAAACCATACTTTCTTTTTTAATATTGTTAAAAAGTAATAAAAAAAGAAAAATGTAAACCTACGCGTGATCAAACAAAGCATAAACCTTCTTTTCCCGCATCGCATCTTGGATCATATGAACACTTACTGTTGGATATTAAGAACGATTTATTATGATTAATTTTTAATATATATTGTCAAGATCTCTAAATTTATATTCATACAGGATTTACTTAAATACCTACTAAAAATACTGACCTCAAAGGGATCATATAATGCAGAAAGCCTTCTTTGGCCACATTCTAGGATATATTACTCGATTTCACGATTAAAGTGATTTATTGGTTCAATTTATAACATTAATTAATTAATTATTAATAATTACATATGAATAATTATATATTTTCATATACCCTATCGCCTATCCTATAGTATGGTTGGAATTTTGAGTATGGCAGATTTTCCTCTTCCGATTGCACCTATTATAAATGTAGAAGAACGTTGAAAGTATCAGGTATCCCTTTGATGTTAATGATAATATTTATTGGCAAGAAGTAAATCCCATTTAAAATGTACAGTATTCATCAACATAATAAATAATACGATTAAACCATATATTTTAAAACAAAAAAAATTAGGATTAAAAAAAATAAGAGTAATAGACGTAATGAAACGAGTAATATTAAAATTAATAATAAAAACTACACAAAACTAATACCAAAAATACATAAAAAAAGTACGTGTAATAAAAATTTTTTTTAGGCAGAGATTACCAATTAGGTTGATTGCCGGGAATTAAACCCATACGTTGATTATGAGATTTATATACTTTAAAATCTAGATATACTTTTAGGTTAAAGTTAACAGTAGCGGACAAATGTTTTGTTTTATACAAAAAAATTTAACTGTTTATTAGACTTTTAATAGAGCATACAACCACATGTAAGCGGGGGGGGGGGGGGGGTAGTTACCTTAGAAATTTTGCTTTCACTAATTAAACTCTTTTTTACTAGCATAATTTTATGACATTCATAAAATTTGCCACATTTTCAAACTACTTATTGACACCTTCCATAATAACAATTAACTGCTATAGGAACGCCTTGGAACGCATATCTACCACGTTTAAGTGAAGTGAAAACCAAATGAGTCGAACGCTACACCAACTAGTTCCATGTTTAACTATTATTTATAGTTATTTACAGTTTCTATTTACTAAAACCACTTATTCACGGCGTAAAAGGCTATTTAGAATTTAGTAATAATTATATTTTGTTTCAAAATAAACAAAAAAAACTGTCCACTTATTATGCCGAGCAGTAATACACGTATAATAGACAATATTTCGTGGAGAAATCGTATACTTATGGTTACCATCCTCATCCAAAATTCTTCTTTTCTCCACCTCAGATTAAATTTTATTACCAATAAACTCCGCAAAGGTCTTGACAAGTATGTCTACAGTACACTGTGTAAACCACAATTAGATCCTTTCATTTTTAGAATTCGT